>NW_019280953.1:0-62520 GCF_000648695.1 Onthophagus taurus
TTGTAAAATTTATTGTTAAAGGTAAAAAAGTTCTGACCACATACAATCTCTAAAAGACCAATGAAACTATTAATTTCTAATATGTTTAATTTATTGATATCCTGTGAACTGATCAAGTATTTTTTGACGATAGATAATGTTTTATCGATTGGAACGTTAGAGTATAAATTTTGTATGTCGAAAGAAATTAGTTTACTAAGGTTTTTAATTTTGAAGTTCTTTAGTTTATTTATTAGATCCGTAGAATTTTTGATTGTGTGTGTGAAGTTGTTGTGAAAATGTTTATAAAGGAAGTTTTGGATTAGTTTAGAAATTTTATTGGTTGGAGTGTTATAATAATAATAATAACAATAACGTAAGCACGGTACTTTTTTGCATTGACTGTGTCACTGAAAAGCACAGGACTAATCATTCTACGTATTGACATAGCAATCCATACTCCTTTTTTTAACGGGATGTAACTGTGCTTCATTGAAAACATGTGGATTTTCGGAACTCCAATGCCGATAATTTTGTGAGTTCACATAACCATTTAAATAAAACCAAGCCTCGCCAGAAAAGAGTGTTTTGTCCAATACATCATTATTTCTTACATTTTCGTTAAACCAATTACAATATGTAATACGTTTTTCAAAATCTAGGGGCAGCAATTCTTGTACTACACGACTTTTATAAGCTGTAAAATGTAATTCTTTTTTCACAACGGTATGTCACGATCCGTAGGATAATCCTGTTTGTTGTGATAATTGTCGTAAGGTTTCCGGGGACTTCACTCCATACGGGTTCGGCGGATATCTTCAACAACTTCTTCTGTTAATTTTTTCGGCCGACCAGGGCTTTTTCCAGGACCAACACTTCCAGAATCATCAAAGCGTTTGACAACGTTCCTAATGTGATGACATAAGGTATCGTAATTCACTACATTTTCCGGGAATGTCTCTCTAAATTCCTAAATTAATATTTGGATCCATTACTATTATACCTGGCTGTAATCGAATTTTTCTCTGTCTATAACTATTTATATATTTTATATAACTGTTTATAGGTTTAACATGAAGCGCAAAATCTTCTTAAGCATCTACTATTGTGGGTTTGAAATTTCTGTTAATTCGTATTGGTTGAAGAATGGAACGAAGAAGAATCATGGTCCGGAAATCTCTTGAATCTAAGAACAAATATTTGTTATTAAATAAAAAGAACAACTAGGCTGCAATAACAGTCAAAAAACCCGAAATAAGTCACCTTTAAGAAGATTTGCGCTCATTTGCCATTGAATAAAACATTGCTTACATAATTTATCTTTTATATCTGTCTTGTATATTGGAATAATTTCTTGAACAAACTTATCGAAATTTTTTGCTAATAAAATTCAGGGTTATTGGGGTACAAAGTTTCAAGTCAATGTTTATCTGAAATAAAATCAGTTTCATGAGAATATAAATAAAATAAATTGTTTTTATTATTTACCAGTTCAATATTCATCAAGCTGTCAATATTAATTTTTTTTACTTCTTGGGTTTCTAACTGGTAGTGATTCAACCGGCTCATTTGAGAATTGATCATGTGAGTTACCCTCTTCCACGTTTCCCGTACTGGGTTGGGTTAATTCTTCACTTTTCTCACCAATCTCGTTAGAAATATCTTGGGTATCAGATTCTTCTCGCAGATTTTGTGTTGATTCTACAATGTCGTTATCGCTGGTGAAATTCGTCTTAAGTTTCTCATTCTTATTGACCATGAAGCGCAATAAAAATTCCATTGACGATTGGAGCTTCCATGGTTTTTGATTTCTGTTGCAACTGCACCACTTTTTATCATACGGTTCTGTTTACGTAAAGCATCTCTAAATTTCAGTTGCAATTTGGAAAACAATGCAGCCGAACTATTTAACACATCCTACAAAAGAAATGTGGACGTCAATTGCTTCCGATTTTGGATCACGATGGAATTTTCCGCACTGCGTTGGGGCAATAGACAGGAAACATATCGTTATTAAAAATTCGAATAAATCAGGGTCCCTGATACTTCAATTATAAGTGAAATTTCTCCATCGTCTTAATAGTAGTTGTTGACACAACTTACACATTTTGACGTAGGATCCATGGGAAGAATTAGTGACGGAAACATTTTTTCAAGGTCAGTTGGAACGAAAAATGATTAGAGAAACACTTTAGCTTCCTTGTTCTGCCGAGCTGCCCTACTTCGAATATAGTCTCTAATGACGCTATGTAATTTATAAAATCATGTTGTTTGTGGCATTTGTAATTTTCCAAGTGTGTTTTTATCACCTGTCTCGTCTGCTTTAAAATAACAAAATAAACTGGAATCGTCCAAATCTTTATGTTGTGTCGCATAATCAAAACACTCTTCACATGAATGAATATCTAAACATTTTTTTATTAAGTATCCACAAATATATCTAGTGAAGTTTTTCTCTAAAATGTCATTGGATTTGTGGTAGCCCTTTTCGTTTATTTTTTGTAGTAATTATTATTTAGTTCCATTAATCGTAATAAAGAAATTGCACTTTTTTGTAATGGATATTTATTAAATTTTGTTCTCCCGTTTTCGACTTAACTTAAAGTCTTCTTCAGCAGAAACACGTTAAAATTTGAATTAAAAACCATGGTATCATATTAAATATTCTTCGTTCTACTAACGTGTTTGAAAACAATAAATGACATTAAAAATTCAATAACTAACCAATTTTAGGTAGATAGGAGATGCGACGAGCTGAATGACAAAATGGTTGACCATTACTTACCGTAACAATGCGCTAATCAGCTATTCTTGCTCCATAGAGTAAACCTTCAGCTTCCTCATTAAACTCATTTTGATGTAATTGCTCGTGTCTACGGGTCGTTCAAGCTTCCTTGCTCTAAAAAGACGTTCGCCGATTTTCCCTCTCGTTCCGTTGTGCGTCGACGTTATCCGCAAACGTCTTGCATAGCTGGCCGATTTTTAAATCGAGCAACTGCGTGCAAGCATATCCTTCGTTGAACATTTCTGCAGCCATCTACGCAGCAATATTGACTATTTTTTGGCCAGAATTCAGGTGTTTCGGGGTTATACGCCACACAGTGGAGTTGAATGATTCATTTGAATTTTGCGTGTGCCCACCTAAAAATCGCGTCAAAAGGTCATTTGAGAGCTCTTCGTAGATATTTTATTATTTATTTATTACAATTTTGACGGTCTAGGGACTAGAAAAAACAAAACTAGACCGGATTTAAACTGAAACAATATAATTTGAATACACATGATTTTGGAGTCGACTGCATAATATTCTTTCTAATATTTTCCCCATAATATTCAACAGGCAAATTGGTCTATATGATTTTGGGTCCTTTTTATCCTTTCCCTGTCCTTTGTATAAAATCGTTACGTTTGCTTGTTTGTATATTCTGGTGAATTTTCCTTGCACTATACATGCATTGAAAAGTGTTGTTGCAATAGGGGCTAATTTGTATTGGAGGGCCTTTACTATTTCCGCCGGGATGTTGTCCGGCCCAGGTGGTTTGTTGTTCTTGCACTCATTTATGCGAAACATTGTTTCTTCCAATTTCTTCAAGGTCTGATGCTTTGCTATTGCTTACTGTCACATCGAGGAGGCACCTGCTCTGCCTTGATACGTTGGCGGATATTCTGGTCTATTTTCTACCTCAAGTCCAAGTTCTTGTATAAGGTTTTCCAGTTCCTCTCCTCTCGTATTTTCTCTGAACTGTGCCCCAGTCTGGCAGTATACTCCTGCTCCTACCCCTTCAGGCGTTTTTGATCCATCTGTGTACAAGCAAATGTCTGCCCGAACCAGAGAATTTTCATTTTCGATCCAGGACTGCCGCTCAGGCAGTACAATCTGGTATCGAGCATTAATCACTGATAGTGATACCGCCAAATCTGACGTCATTGATAGCACAGTATCAGTGCTTATAATGTCTTCCGCAGCCCATTGGTAGGACATGTCGGAACAGTTTTGAGCATATTGCTTAAATCTGTAAATGGTTGTTCTAGCCACTTTCTCTATATGCAAATGCAGAGGAGATAGGCCAAGCAGAACCTCCATTGCTAGAGTTGGCGTTGTGCCTATCGCACCAGAGATTGCCAATCCAGCTACTCGTTGAATTCGTGAAAGTTTACTGATAACTGAAGTCTGTCGGACTTTCCTATACCAGGCTGCTGCTCCGTATGTGATCATAGGTCTAACCACAGTCACATAGAGCCAGTACAGTCTTTCAGGGGTAAGACCCCAATTTTTTCCACAAAGACTGCGACAAGTCCACAAGGATAGTCTAGCTTTGTGCAAAACTCCCTGCAAATGTCCATTCCATGACAGGGTTTTGTCTAGGATTACTCCTAGATATTTGACTTCCTTTGAGAAAGGAATTTCTTCACCTTGGATAGTTGGGCGGATTAGTCCATCCAACTTTCGCTTCCTGGTGAAGGGCACAACAATTGTCTTTTGCGGGTTTATTGAGAGGTTCTCTCCCTTACACCAAGCGCAAATGGTATCTAGGGTCACCTGGAGGACTTTAGATATCCTCGGCAAACAGGTTCCTTTGACCATAACGACAATGTCATCAGCATAAGCTTGTATTTCCACACCAACGGCTTCGACTATCGCAATCAGATCGTCAACTAGGAGGGACCAAAGCAGGGGAGATAACACCCCTCCCTGCGGGCAGCCACCTCCCGGCCTGAAGCGTATCGTATCACCGTGGAGTGAAGTAGAAACTATTCTACTATCTAGCATATTGCGGATCCAACCCGCTATAGTTGCTTCCACTCCCCTGTCAAGAGCAGCTCTTTCAAGAGATTGTGGTATTGCGTTGTTGAACGCTCCCTCTATATCCAGAAACGCACAAACCAAGATTTCTTTATCCTGCAGCGTCCTGGATACTCTACCAACTAAGTTGTGTAGAGCCAATTCTGCTGATTTTCCCGCTTGATAAGCATACTGGTGGCGACTCAGTGGACCAGATACCAATGGCACCGTACGGATATACCGTTCCAGAACTTTTTCAAGGGTTTTCAGCAGAAATGACGTTAGGCTGATGGGTCGAAAGGCATTAGAAGTAGGGACCGAACGGCCCGCTTTGGGTATGTAAGATACCCGTACCTTAGTCCATTCTGCCGGCACATATTTCCAGGCGACACTCGCTCTGAAAATTTTTACCAAAATTGGCAACAACAAAGACCTCCCCTGCTGTAACAAAGCAGGAAAGATATTGTCTTCTCCAGGCGATTTGAACGGCTTAAACGTTTGAATTGCCTGGTCCACGGATGTGTAAGTGACGACTTTTCTAGCCACACTCCAATCCGTATTTGAGGGGCGCTTTGCCTTGCAGGAATAGCCCGCTGTGGCATTATCGGCCCTCATCATCAGGCTTCCTGGGAAGTGAGTCTGCATGAGAAGCTCCAACGAGGCTCTGCTAGAGTCCGTAAAACTACCGTCAGGCCGCCTAAGTGAGCCCAGGGGTAGTGCCGGATCTCTAGCGAGAATCTTGTGAATTCTTGCACTGCTGGGTGTGTCTTTCACTCCCTCACAGAACCTCCTCCAAGACTCTCTTTTTGCCTTACGTATGTTTTTGGTGTAATTCGTTAGAGCCTGTTTATATTTCTCCCATTCACCTAATGTCTTGGCCCGGTTGAAAAGCTTTCGGACCTCTTGTCTTTCGGAGCTAAGAGATTCGTTCCACCAGGGTGTGCCCCGATTACTACTTTTCACCTTCAGTGGACTGCTACTGTGATATGCAGAGCGAATTGCCACAGAGATCTGCTCCGTGGCTATTTCAACCTGATCACAGTTCCTAACGGTTGCGATAACACTAGTTAGGTTATCTGCAAGGCAACTCTTAAACAGATCCCAATTAGTGCTACGGGGATTACGGTACGTACAGTCCGATTTCATCCCTAGATCAATTTTAAATTGAATATGTCTATGATCTGAACACGACGGTTCAGAGGATACCCTCCAGGAGGTTATCTTAGAGCTTAATATAATTGAGCTGAACGTAATGTCAAGTACCTCTGCTCTATTTCTGGTAACAAAGGTTGGTTTGGCGCCTACATTATTAACAGTAAGCCCCTCCCCTAATAGGTAGTCAAAAAGTAACTCACCTCTTTCATTTGTGTTGGTGCTTGCCCACATTGTGTGCTGGGCATTTGCGTCACATCCAACAACAACTTGCAGGTTATTCCTCCGGCTGTAGGCAATTATGTCTCGCACAGCGGCCGGGGGAAGGTCATTTTCCGTTCCGGGGAAGTATGCCGAGCAGATAGTACTGGTTGATAATTACCCACTTTATTTGTCATGTTGCACTTGAACGCATGTACAGTCAGGATCATTGAATTGCGTCAGAGTGGGTAGAACCACGAAGCCGTTTAAAACCACTGTTACTAGGAGCGGTTTATTTCCAGTCCCTATTTCTCTTGTAGTCGGAGGAAGTCCCTGACACTTTCCTTTCACGGTGTATGGTTCTTGAACACACAAAATATCATAGTTATTCTTTTTTGCAATTGCAAATAACTCTGTCATGGAAGTCTTGCTACCTTGTGCATTTTTCTGACACACTCTTATTACTGCCATTAGAGGTGTCTTGTGTGTATATCGCTTTGTGGCCACTTTGCGTTATAATCAAGAGCGAGTCTGCCATGCGTCTTTACAAAGTCTTCGTATAGAGTTTGTATATCAAGAAACTCCTCTCGCCTGTCAAAAATTTCTTATTTAAGCCAGATGAGCCAATTTAAGTTGTATTGTCTTTATTATTTCGACCGGGATGTTATCCGGACCAGGAGCTTTTCCGTTTTTACACTGATTTATGAGAAACAACGTCTCTTCCACCGTTACTTCCTCCGTTTCCTCCTCCGATGGACACCGCTCTGCCAGCCTGCTTCTTAGCTGCCTCTGTTCGGGTGTTTCCTGCTGATCTTCATCTTCCGGAAGAAGTGAGTGAAGTAAGGTGTTTGCCGTTTTCTGCCAATTATTTGTAAAGCTTCCATCTGCCTTTTGCAGTGTAGAAAAAGTTGTTGACGATCTTACTTTTTACGAAATTATTTTATACGGCATACCCCACGGGTCAGTGGCTAAATTATCTTTTACAAATTTTGTTGCACATTTTTCTTTCTCATGTTCTATCAGTGTTTTGTACTCTCTTTTTTCAGTGTATCGTTCCAAAAATCATATACTCTCTGTCTACTTGTAGTAAACCTCGGAGTAGCCACGTTCATTGCCTCTTTTATTGATGTATTTATCTCCTTCGCGAGGTCATCTGTAATCTGTCACGTTCGCTATGCGAGGATTGAAAGCACTTCTAAGTTTTTCCCAGTTTGTCCTTTCGATGTCATAAAAAGTGTGGGGAACAGAAATTTCGTTTGTTTATCTTGTTTCTTTTAAACAAAAATCAATGACATTGTGGTCACTCACTGTCGCATGCTCTATTACCCTCCAGCTGTCTATCCGGCCTGATGCTTTAGTGTTGCTTAGAGTTACATCAATCTGAGGAGGCACCTGCTCTTCCTTGATACGTTGGCGCATGTCCTGGTTTATTTTCAACGTCAAGGCCCAGTTCTTGTATCAAGTTTTCCACTTCCTCTCCTCTTGTATTAGTCCCTGAGCTATGCCATAGAGGGGACTTAGCATTTACATCAGCCGTTAAAGCCACCGGTGCATGTCTGTATTCTATAAAAAGCTTTCGGGTCTTTTCAATGTGCGGGATGATATCCTACGAGTACTGGTAGTACTGGTTGATAAGCACCCACACATTTTGTCATTTTTTAACTCAATGCATGCGCAGTGAGTGTCATTAAATTGCGTCAGACTAGTTATGACTAAGAAGTTGTTAAAAATTATTGTCACGGCTTGTGGTTTTTGTCTAGTTCCTATTTCTCGCGTTTTTGGTGGAAGTCCCTGACATATCTCATTAATGGTATAGGGTTCTTGTATGCAAACTATGTCATACTTCTCTTACCTTTTGGATGTTTTAACCTTATTAAATGTCTTAGTGCCGTTGTCAACATTTGTGGTTCCTCTAATCTGCTCAGCTTATATGTTTCCTCAAGCTTAATGTATAGTCTGTTGGGATTGTTAATGTAGTCATTGTTTTCATTCCCTTTTTCATTGTTAATTTCATCAATATTTGAAGTGTCATCCTCGAATATCGCCTTTTCAGATTTGTCGTTGTATTGTAGCCTAATATTTTTTTATATTATTTTACACTTTTCGGTCTAGTGACTAGCAAAAAACAAAACTAGACCGGATTTGAATACAAAAACATTACTTGAAACTTTACAATTAGCAAAAAAAATTTAATAAAAAGGATACATTTCAATAATTGACTTAATTGAAATTTACAAACTTATATTTTCTCACTACCCATTATTACGGCGAGATTGTACTAATGTTTGTATTTTTTAATTAAAATAAAATCAGGCTAATAAAGATTAACACCAGCGTTGAATTTTGAAATAAATTTATTTACAATTTAGATGACGTCAAAAACTTGTTTACAATATCTTCGGGGTTGAGTTAACAGTCGAGTTTGGTGAGTGCATTGAATCGGATGATATTGGAGTTTATTTTTGAAATTTGCTTTATTCGGCTTTAATCAGCCGATTTATTAATTTTTGGAATACCTTCGGGGAGTATAAACGCCACCAAATTTCGTTTTACAAATTTAAAGCCGCCCAACAACTTAGGCGTAAGAAACAAGTTTTTTTTTAATAGAATTTCGACGCTAATCAGATAATTATATTTTTATTTAGTTTCTTTTCCTTTTGTTGCCGACTTTTCCTGAGTAAATTTCAAATCTGGAAATTAGTTTCAAATGGGTGGATTGATTCATTGAAGGAGGAGATAATTAACGAAAGTTTAGCCACGTTGACCACGCTTTCGTTCGCCATCTATATTCATCTTGCGTCATCTCAACTACATTGACGCGAAACACAAAAAAACTAGTACAGGCAAAGAGGTCGGTTAAACAATTTCTTAATTTATTTCGTTCGCCTCATAAAATAACATCTACGTTTACGCCCGGTTTCTCTGATTTGTTAGAAGAATTTGGATTCGAATTTGAATTTTATTTTTTTGATTCTAAAAAAAAAAAAAATTTTTGTTCATAAGAAAAGAACATAAGAAGGTTATAACTTTATTTTATACATACATTCGATATTTTTGTACCGGTTGTCACCCTGAAGCGGGATTATTTTTTTTACTTTCAATTTAGAGTTGCTCGCATTTCTTTCGAATTTTTTTATTTTACTTACCTCTTCCTTGTACGCCATCGCGCTGAAAGAAACATATTTAGTAATTATTTTCTTATTTCTCATTATTATTTTTTTTTATAAACTTACCTTTCAAATATTATTTTTTTATTTCTCATTATTATAATTTTTTTTACACTTACCTTTCAAGTATTATTTTTTTATTATCATTAAAAGTATTTTGGTGTCAAAATTTCGTAGTATTATTCAGTTATTGCGGGTTGATGTTAATTCTGAAACTACGTGGCGCTCATTGGCAATAAAATTTTTTTTGAAGACCTCATACTCCGCCGACTGTTGCACAAGCGGCCATCAATTTTGCAAACATTTTACCACCAGACACTAAGAATTTCATGAATAGAATTTTGCTTATTGTAAATTAGAAATTTTTTTGTTTTGATAAAAAGCCACGTAACAAAAGTGGCGCCCAACGCACAGTGGTCCCAAATCCCAAATCTTCGGACAAAAATAGAAGGTATTGTGTAATCGCTACAAAATTTGGTGGACGGGGGTTTTCTAGGTCGCTGAACCCGCATCTGAAGTAAAATCTTCAAAAAACATGTTGGCGGCCCAAGAATGGCGGAAAATTTTCTTCAAAATTCAATTAATCTTCACGAAATCTGGTACTCAGGGGTTTTCGAGGTCGCTAAACACGAATCTATTTTGAAAGAACAGAAGAACATGCTAATCTAATATATGTATGTGGGATATAGTAGATAGGTAAAATATCGAAATAAACAATACAAATTCGAGTATATTCACTCATTTAATGAAAAATTACATTAAACACAAACAGTTATGATAACGATGATGGCGTCGCTGTTAACGTACGTGATCCAGTTTTATATCCGCAATTGCGACGTCGAAATTTATCGACTAATAATAGATACGGAAGTCCACAAATCCCATCAAATGGTCGAAGAACAATCCCAGTAACAATCAAACTCAATGATTGATTCTTCAAAAGGACTAAACCATTCTAAAATTTAANTAAATTCCAAAACGAATTTTCATGTGCGCGTCCTTTTAAGACGATATCCGATTTTATTGTTAAAACTTCTGATTCTATGTCTGTTGAATTTAGTTGGAAGTTATCAGCTAAATTTGAAGAAATATCTTCGATGTCATATTCTCCAAACGGAAATGAAATAAATTCAAAAATAACTTGAAAGGATTGGAAAGGACTGAGATTAGAAAAACGTCTTTCAAATTCTTGATTAATATTTTCTATTTCACAACAAAGCTGTTGAATGTTGCATTGGCCACTAATTTTAATCTGTGTTTCTAAATGTGGAAAATTCTTTAAGTTATTTTTTTTTAATTGTGAAATGTATAATTTCAATTTTGCTTTAAAAGCATTTATTAAACTCACTAATTGAATAATATTTTTTCCTTTTCCTTGTAATTCTAAATTTAGTGAGTTATAATGACAAATAAAATCAGTTAGAAACGCCAACTTTTGTACCCAAAGTGGATCTTCCAGCTGTCTATGTTTTTCTCCCAACAAATTTAAAAATTCTACTATTTCGGGCAATAGCTCTAAAAATCGTTCCAAAAAACATCCTCGACTAAGCCATCTAACGTTGGAAAAAAGCACTAAATCTTCATATTCCGAATCATTCTCCTCTAACTGATTACGGAACAATCGCGTTCTTAAACTCCGTGCTCTTATAGAATTAGCAATTTTTACTGCAACATCCATAACATCGTTAACATCCAACACTTTTGCACATAAAACGTTATTATGAATGATGCAGTGGAATGATATAAAATCGGGAAATTGTTCGTTTTGTCGACAAAGGGCTAAAAATCCATTTTTTCGGCCAACCATACAGGGTGCTCCATCGGTTGATATAGAAACCAACTTATGTAGAGGCAATTTTGTTTTCTTAGTAAATGTAACAAACGTTGTAAATATGTCTTCACCTCGTATTGTTTCTTTCATCGGAAGTATTGTTAAAAATTCCTCTTTTATCGAAATATCGGAAAATATCATTCTTATAAAGACAATTAATTGTGCAGTATCAACGGCATCAGTGGATTCGTCAAACTGTAATGAGAAGAAACTGCAGCTATATATGTCCTCTTCCAATTGTTGAATTACATTCTCATTCATATCTTCAATTCGTCGCGTTACAGTTCGACGAGAAAGTTGTAAATCTTTAATTGCATTAAGAATTTCGTTTTTATTTTTAAAGTTACAAAATAATTTTTCACTCGCTTCAAGGAAAGCTTCTTTAAAAATTTCACCATCCTGATAAGGTTTTTTATGTTTTGCCAAAACGTAGGAAATTGCATACGATGCTTCAGTTGCCAACTTAGATTGTTGCGTAATAGAATGAAATAAAAGTTGCTGTGCTGCTAATTGACCTTTTAATTCTTTTACTTTTCGTTTTCTTAACTCGCTATTTACAGGGTATTCATTTTCATAATTTTTATGTAAACTCGAAAAATGTCTTTCGAGGTTCCCTTTTTTTGCTAAAGCAACTGTAGCACGACATATCAAACACAGGCAATTATCTCTGTACATTGTGAAAAAATAAAGTTCTTTCCATTCATTATGAAAATGATACGTTTTTTGTTTTTTCTTATCCATACTTTTAATCCAATCTTTAAATTTAGAAGGCATACTTAAATATATTTTTAAAATTAAATTACTGAAAATAAATTTACCTGACAAAAAAAAAGGATAGTAAAATTAAAATGCAAATAAATAATTTCCGTGCAAAATTTTGTTGAAAAAAAAAAAAGGACAAAACGCGTAATAAGTAACGTTCAATGATACTTGATTGATTATAGCTAATGTGCCTTTCTTCGTAAGGTATGATGAGCGACTGTGGACCGTATGGAATAGTACACAGTGAGAGTAGCTTTACACGTGCCCGATGGATGCGTCCAGTGCCGGACCGGCGCCGGTTTATAATCCTTTAGGCTGGATTTAGTGCTCGACCGACAATCTGTGCTGATGAGTCGGTCTTGACGAAACGCGCTCAGCGTCAGCTCGCTGTTTGTTCAGTGCTTCGCTACTTGACGAACGGAAGCAGCGGAATTGTATCATGCTCGGATATTATATTCGAAAACGAAGTCGAAATAAAAATAGAAGACGCTATTATGTTCACCCAATAATTGCACAAAGACTGTTACAAGGAGAATTTAGCACGTTATATTCGAAACTACGAGAGCACTATCAGATGTTTTGATGAATTAGTAGCAAAACTTGAAGAAATATAAAACGTCAAAATATGTTTAGAGCTCCAGTATCACCAACGGAAAGAGTGGCCGTCACTTTAAGGTACGTATTGTATAAAGTTTCATATACAGGGTGTATCTGAATGACATGCCCAAACTTCAGGGGGTGATTCTTTGGGCAATTTTAAGGGTATTTTGAAAAAATAATAAAGCAAACACTGCCCGTTCAACAACGGGCTTGTCGATCAAAAGTTGGAATGAATTTTTAATGAAAAAATCTTAGTAGGCTTTGCAATCTTTGTCGGAAATATTTTTGACGTTTAAATTTTTGTGGTTTTCTTACTATTATTATTGTTTTTCAAATTTATGAATAAAGTTCTACCGCATTTACGCTCGTTCACTCGACGTTTCAAAATTTTAAATAAAACAATAATAATAGTAAGAAAACCACTGACATTTAAACGTCAAAAATATTTCTGACAAAGATTGCTAAGCCTGCTAAGATTTTTTCTTTAAAAATTCATTCCAACTTTCGATTAACAACGCTACAGCTTAACAGTTAGTGTTTGCTTAATTAATTTTTTTCTCAGAAACTATTAACTTTTCGAAGAACATCAGAGAGGCAAATAAGTTTTAGAATATTTTCGTCTATCTAAATAAAATATTTCCAATGTATTTATCATCGTCATAAAAAAGATCTAGACAAAAATTGAACGGGGGTGGTTATGTTTAGTAACTTAGAAGGGAAGATTGAAAGTACAAATAGGCTCGAAACATGCCCTATTATAAGCTAAACTTATTTCCCAAATTTCATTTTCTTGGTGTTAATGGTTTTCGGGAAAAATAAAATAAACCAAAATTTTTCACCATTTTTGAAGGGGCGTAGCTCCGCAGGGGAGAGGAAATCGCTGATAGTTTATATGAGAAAGTACGCTTAAAATTGCCTAAAGAATCACCCCCTGAAGTTTGGGCACGTCATTCAGATACACCCTGTATATATATACAAATAACTTTTTTTTAAGTAGTGTTTATTTAAATATACAGAAGCATAAAAAAGTTATTTAAGGTTAAGATAATCTGATAAATCAGAATTTGAATTGACGCTTACGATTTGCATGTTGGAGTGTTCGTCTACTCTTATTTCGTGAGATTCACCTCCATCTGCAAAGATAGTTGCTTGTGATGCTGGTGATGTTAAAATGATAGAGGAAATGGAAGATTCAGGGCGACCATAAGAATCAGTAGATGATCCAGGGTGACCATAACCAACATTTAAAGTAGAGTTATTAGTTATTTCCATTGCGATTTTAATTACTTCTGAGCGGAAATGTAATTTTTGCTGTATGGTAAAATTTTTAGTAATTGGCAAAAGAGAAGCAAAAAATGCCATATCGTCATTTTGCAACATGGCTGTGTTGTCCTTAAACATCTTTACCATTTCCCTCTCAAATTCGTCGTTTTCCGCATTATTTTTATTCCTTTTTAGACGGTTTCTCTTAGTTCCTGGGAAGTTGGGTGGAATAACAGAAGTGATTTGGGAAGTCCCCTCTGTACTAGAACTTATTGAATTTTGAGTATTACTTGCTGTACTCATTGTCGGTAGAGCCGTTGTGATAACATCAGTGTCTTCTATGGTTTCGCTTCTTGGTGTCACATTAGTTATTGTGGATTGACTTTTTTGAAGTGAATCTTCGATGCCCACCGCATGATGTTTATCAAGAAATTCCATCAGGTCGAAGTATATAAATTTTTTCAGCTTTCCACCTCCTGCCCCAGACCTGGTATTTTTTAATGTATTTCTGCATCTAACATACGCGTCACGTGCAGTTTTCCACCGTTGTTGTATGCTTCTGTCTACAAGAAAATAAAATGATTAGTGTGTATTTTGGTTTTAGGTTTCTTGCGACTGGACAAACATTCGCAGATCTTCATTTTAGTTACCGGCTTGGTATAGCAACCATCAGTGGTATTGTAAAANCTATTCCTCGAGCAGTGATCACTGCTATGCTTTAGTTAGTGGTTCTTTTTTAATAATGGTGTAAATTAACAGTTGTATTAAATTAGTTTTAAAAGAAAAACGCTATCCAACAATTAATTTTCAGTAGACGGTAATGTAACCGAAACTAATAAGACAAATATATAAATAATCACCACAGCATATAATTTTAATTAATATTTACCTTAATTCTACAACGGTGATATGGATAAACAAATACATAGAAATAATAATAATTCATGAAATACAAAATTTAAAAAAAACTTACGTTTGGTCTCGTCATCACCGGCTGACGATGGTGTGGAATAAAGCAAAAATTAAAAAATACATTTAGAAGTTCTAATACCCTCTCAGGGACCGCTGCAGCTTCCTTGTTGTCTAAAATCGAAATTAAATAATCAATATTTAATTCACAAGATAAACGAAAAAGAAAAAAAAACTTACATTTTTGCTCATAATGAGCGAAATTCGTAGCATCATCAACATCGGGATTAGTCCCAACAGCTAATTCACCGAGGTAATCGTATTTCTTGAGCCTCATGTTACCATCTTCCTTTTCTTGCACCAATAAAATAAACTCTCGATTGGATGGCATTGTAGAATTAATAACTCTTAGCACATATGAACAGTTTATATAGCTCGAATTATCGGTAGCGGAAGGATGCATGCGTTAATTGATATATTTTTTGCATGGTTAATATACAGTGTGTCCCCGGATAGGTGAAACGACTCTTATAAAATGTAAATTTTTTTCGATATTAACTGTCATCTTTTNCACGGTCTTTATATAAATTATGAGATAAGTCCCATAACTGTGGTTGAAGGCGCACTTCAGTAATTAATCGTTCAGTATCAATATTCATATTGTTGATGTGACTGTACATGCGCTGATGAATCAGTCAAGTAATGAATTGCATCATATACTTTACCGCCCGTCAGCTGACCGACGTACGCCGGGCGGACGCGTTCGACCGACGGTCTTCGTCAGCGCTGCGTAGCCGTACGCACGCTGTTGTTCATCAGCGCAGCAGTGAATTGACCGATGCACTTACTATGATATAGGTACGCACGACGGATATCAGCGCCGACCGTCGGTCGAGCACTAAATCCAGCCTTACACCTAGCCGATTTTCTACCGATCCGGTCGTGTTCTTTAATTGCTCAGTTCAGCTCAGTCTCGAAAACAGGGATTATGAATCGCAAATGTGTTATTGCTATGTTGCTTCTTTACCGAAGACGTCGTCGTCGTGGACTTCAGAAGGAAAGGAAAAGACTATATTGGGTGCACCCTATAGTTCAAAAAAGACTCTTTGTGGGGGCATTTTATACTTTATTCCAAGAATTATTACAACATGACCAAATTTTCTTGAACTATTTTCGTATGTCCATCGCTTCGTTCTATGAGTTAAACCACAAATTAAAGGACGTTTTACAACGCCAGGATACAGTTGCATTGAGGGATTGCATTGAACCTATGCAGATGTTAGCAGTAGCAATAAGGTAAGTAAACATTTTTTAACTTAAAACTTTTAATATAAACTTAAAACATTTACATAATTATATATGCATTATCATTAACGTGAATCACTGCCGAAATCAATCGAGGATACGGACGATGTCTCGGACAACATTCCGTCAGGAGAAAAGCATTGTTGCCCATATGATGAATAATACTGGCGTGCAGAAGTCGTTTGCAATTCCGACTGAGTGCACCGTCCATCGGCTCTTGATGCTACCTGTAATGTGTGAAATTGGCTGCCAGTTCCAGTTTCTAATTGTTGTAGTTTCTGTGTAAACTGTCGACGAACCTCAGAGGCTGGTGATCCTTGTAACATATGATATTGACTACCAGTTACAGTTGTATATTGCGTCTCTGGATATCCCTGTGATGCATCATAATGGGATTCAGTTGGTGAATGTGATGTGAAATCATGTGATTTATCGTTTCCTGTCATGGACTTCGCAGTTGCTGATGATTTCTCTTTTTTAATAGTCGAAATAAGTTGAAGAACGCCCATTTGAAGTCGTATAACGTCATCTTCATCGAAAGAATTCAGAGAGGAGATAATACCTTTGAAGAATGATAAATGTCGATTTTCTTCTTCACTATGGCCCAGTATCTGTAGCATTTTCTCTTCAACGGGATCAATTTTAGTCTTTTTTATGATTTTAGAACGATTATCATATCCTGGTATTTTGAAAGGGGGCTCAGTTCCTTCATTTTGCTCAGATGAATCCTTCTCGTGCGGATGACTGTCTTCAGTTGAGCGCTCTTCAGTAACCTTGTCTAAAAATTTTAGCTGATCATTATAGACATACTTTTTTAAGTGTAATGCGCCAGCGCCAGATTTTGTGGCATCTTTAACTTTTTTTTTTTCGATTTCATGTACGAGTCGCGAATATTCGACCATCTCTTCAGAACATCTTTACCTGAAACAATTTTTTTTATTTCAGATATCTGGCGAGTGGCTGTACCTTCACTGACCTACATTATACCTATAGACTAGGCCTAACAACAATAAGTAATATTGTCAGAGATGTGTGTTTAGCTATATGGAATGTGCTAAGATTAGAATGTCTACCTGAACCGACAAAGCAAAAGTGGGAAGGTATCGCTTCCACTTTTGAAAAAAGAGCAAATTTTCCTAATTGCTTAGGCGCAGTTGATGGAAAACATGTTAGGATAGTAAACCCAGTTGGATCTATGTATTATAATTACAAAGGGTATTCATCTGTGGTGTTAATGGCTGTTGCGGAGTCCGATTACCGATTTATTTATGTCAACGTAGGAAGTTACGGAAAAGATTGCGACTCCTCAATATTCAAGAACTGCTCACTATGGAAATCAATTTTAAATGGCGAACAAGAACTGCCCGAAGCAAAATTCCTTCCAGGTATGACGAATAAAGAAGTCCCATATTGTTTTGTCGGTGACGAAGCATTTGCCCTACACCAGCACTTTCTTCGACCCTTCGGTGGACATAATCTTACCATAACCAAAAGGATTTTTAATTACCGCTTAAGCCGAGCCAGACGGTATGTAGAATGCACATTTGGTATTTTGTCCAACAAGTGGAGAATATTTCATCGAGCAATAAATTTAAAACCAGATTTTGCAGTGAATATAGTGAAAGCCTGCGTTGTTCTACACAATTTTGTTCGGGAAAGAGATGGTTACAAAATTGAAGATACGTTTACTGTGACTGGACTGGCAGAATTACCTGGAGCAACTGTAGTACGTGGAAGAACCAAAGCTAATGATATTAGAAACATATATGCAGATTATTTTATGTCAGAAGTCGGATCAGTCAGTTGGCAAATGTCAAAAATTTAACAAAATAATAAAAAAATATGTTTTATAAGTACTTACCAAATTTGTTTTTTTCATTATCATTCATATCGTTAAATGTTGGATCAAGCGCGCAGCACACGTCTTTCCACGCATTTTTCGTCAAAACTTTATTTTTGTATTTTTCTATAGTTTTGTCCCACAACACCGGCTGAGCTTCCACCAAGCTAATCAACACTTCAATGTCTATTTCTTGCGACATTGTAATGACAACTAGAAAATTTAAAAAATCGCACTACCGGCTATCCATATAAACTACCGACACGGCACATGTGAACGCTATAATACAAATACTCATACTACTACGAACCATCCGGTACCCGGCACCGAGTGCTCCAGTGGGCATAGCCGGCGACAAGGCGGTTGCCAGCGGTCGGGCCGGCGCCGGGTAGGTTCGTCCGGTACGTCGGAAATGGTGCACACTAGCTTATACAACACCAGTCCGATCACCCGGCGCCGGAACGGCACCGGACGCATCTATCAGGCACGTGTAAAGCTACTCTGACTCATATCACAAACCTGCTTTGCAACTAACGTTCGGTCTTATCAACACCGCCGCACCGTCGCGACGCCGCGCCGTATTATTAGGGAGTGGTGAATAAAAACAAGTTATGTGTACAGACAATAAAAACAAAATACATAAGTAAAATAAGTCAAATGTTGTTACAGTAGAGTAGACAGTAGACGCACATTTTTAAATTCATTTGTTGTATTATAAAATAATAAATTTAAAAACTTATGGTATTTGAAAAACTTTTGTGATCTCCTGCCGATGTCTTCGCGATCGACTGTTTGCCCACCTCTGGTATAAACGGTTAAAATTTTCATATAAGTCAGTCGTTACCTTCTACTACTCACATCGCTCGCTCACGTTATAAACCACCTCAAGCTAGTATGTCACGTTTAACCCTTAAATGCCCACGCTACTAAAAGTTACGTATATGCCCGCGCGGGTCCTCTTAGGGACCTCATTTAATTTAAATTTTTAAAGGCTGCATATGATAGTAGTTCGAAAGAGTAATTAATTTCTGAGTATTTTAAATATCAATATATTGTGGTTTAACAACAATAATACTTAAAACGATATTTGATGTTATATACAGTTATTACATGTAATAATTTTTTGTGTCTTCCTGTGCTGTTCACAAACAAACGTCTTACAGTACGTAGATGCTGTGTTGATTTTTCTGTCGATATTGCGTGGACGCTGATGATATCTGGCTCGTTTTCTATTCAAATTTACCTGTCCTGTAGTAGTAGTTTCGCCGGCAACCTGAGTATCTGCCACCAAAATGTTGCAGTCGCGAAGTGCCGTTTATACATATGCCGGATGTATAAACGGCGCACAGTGGTTCAAAACGGCGAAAAGTGACGCATAGACCTTTAGAGATTTATTACATTGATGAAATTTGGTATGTGATTATTGTACCAAAAATTATCGTACAGCCGATGAATGTCACTCCACTTAGCCGTTTTCCCTTCGAATACAATATCTTTGGCCATCATATTATTCCTCATGCTTTTCAGCATATGAGGGACATCAAAAAGATGAATAATTTGATGACCATCAATATTATATACGAATTGATCACCCTCCTTACCACATTCTGCTGAAAGGCTACGCAAGGCAGCTACATTCCAGGAGCCACCATCGCATACAGATGCTACGATGCGAAAATCCGTATGTTTTTGAACGGCTCGTATAACTTCTTTGATCAGTGATTTGAGTATATACTGATTCGCAGCCTTATGGGTAAAATAGAAAGCAACAGGTTGCTTCCATTTTCTCGCCAGACCACGAATCATAAATACCAAAACATGATCTGAAAGTTTTTGACCCCTTTCTGTTCCCACCTCTACAAACCCTTCAACATGCCAACTATTTTCAGTTACCTTCAAATTCAAATTCTTTCCAGTGTCCATCTCATCAAACATAAGTGTGCAGAAACGGTCACGGAGAGCCATTTTACTTGAAACACTCTTCAGATAGGTAAATAAATTTAGGTTGATTCCGCTGGTTAGTTGGAAAGTTGCAAGGGATCGTCTTAATGTTCTTGTAGACGGTAGGGAAAGGATCTTTTGCAGGTATCGGTAGGAGCGGGGACCGTGTTTGAAAATGGAGAGGAATAGGGCTTTCTCTTCTAAGGTATAACGGCGGTTTTTTTTGGATACATGGAAATTTCGAAGGAGGGAAAGAATAAAAACACGGAGAGGTTTAGGTAGGGTATGTATTTGTTGGATATTGGTTAAGCTAGATGGGGAAAAGGGATTTGGATAAACTTTTTGGGATTGAGACAAGTACTGGATACGCTTCTTCCGATAACGTAAAATGGTTTCAGCGTTCTTTAACCTGGCCAACAGCTTCCGCTCCTTCGGAGTAACTTGTGATGTTCGACCTGAAAATGACATTAATACGAAATTGTATTTAATTACTATGTTGTACTTAATTAAATATTTACCTTTGCACCTCCTCAACTTAGGAGTCTCAAATTTAGAAGACATGCAGGGAATGGATGTACCGGATGGAGTATTGGCAGGAGAATCGGGATTGTCTTCTAAATTTGCACGTCGAGGGATTTGGTGTGCAGTTAACTTCTTCCGGTCTGACGTCTGAAACTGATTGCCGTTGAAATGGCGCTCACAAACGCGCAGCCTTCTCCCATGTAATTGAGCATGTGACAACTCCATGAGATCTGGCCTGCTCATTCTTTCCAACCATTGCCGCCGCAGATCTTCTGATCTTGGAAAGCAGAAGAGTTGTCGATCTCTGGGCGGCAATGAATTTGTCGGACACTGTTTGTCCACACAACTCTGTAGATTAGGATTTATTAGACATTTAAAATATAAATTTCTAAAATAATAAGCATTAAATAATACTTTTAGAACTTGTTAAGAACTTAACATCAAGATTTTTTTAGTTATTTAATTTACTTTACTTATTTAAATATAATTATTACTATGTGAGGATAACAACATAAAAAAAGTTATTATTAATTACTTATGTTGAATCTGGTTGAATTGTATGATTCTGGTCATGATTTATAAATTACAAGTTTAAGAATTTTATCAATTTATCGGGGACATAATTATTTATTTAATAGTTATTTGCTAATAAAAAAATTAATAAGATTTTAACTTTTCATTTATTTACAATCAAATAATATTTATTGTAACCCTATATTCTCTGGAGTAAATGAAGTGGCCTAACCAGTTCAAAATATTTTATTTATATAAGAATTAATTACTCGAATTAGCTAAAAGCATAATCACATAAATCAATAATAAATCAATAAATCATAATCGCTAAAATCACATAAATTAAATATCCACTAATCTTTCTAAGTTAATTTTTATTATATTATGACCTTGTGACGGGATTATAATTATATATTTGCTAGGATAATCTTATACTTACTGCGATTGCAGGCATAATTATTCACAGATTAAGTATCACTATTATAAAACACAATAACGAGATATACAAACGTAGTTCCACTTGAGCTAAAACGAAGTGAAGCGAACGCGTCAAGCAAGAACTATGACTAATTATTAGTCACTAATACCGCCATGACGATTCTACGATTTCTTTTTCTTGATATTTATTCTCAAAAAGTCATACAAATACAGGATAATTACATATATAATTTTTTTCTCATATATACATTACTTAGGCAACATATTATAGCAATTTATAAAATAAGTGATTAAAATTTGAATTATTAAACCTCGGGAAGGGCGAACAATGCCGAACATTGCCGAACGCCGACGGTAGCGCCATCCAGCGATGTGACATGGAACTACATACTTAGATAAATTTATTCCTATCTCGTGTCACAAGCCTGCTGCTAACCACAGAACAGATATATAGAAGAAGCGCCAACTACATGTTAAAATCAGAGCAACAAATTTTACCCCCACTTTTGCATGGCACAACTAGCCGCGAAATTTGAACTGGTCAACTCCGTTATTATTTTTTTTTCCATTTATAAAATAAGAAACAAAACACAAATTTAAAAGTGAACTGCTTTTTTTATTGATAGTAACAGCAAATATAACAAACATAATCTAAAAATATACATATTTTCAATAAAAACAACAATTTTAACACGCTTTTAAGGAAGGGTGCTTACAGGACCACTTCTTTCTAGACAAGGATGATACGGCGAGATTAGACATGACAATACAAGAAATTACAATGCAGTAATCAAAATAATTAATACGAAATTAATTAAAAGAATATTTTACCTTAAAACTAATATGACTTAACCTCAAACAACAACGGTTATTTCTTTTCGATGCTGTCATACTGGTGGCGCGTCGGCGTGTTTAGGACCAGAGATAATATAAGTTTAGGACAGACCATGCAGAAGTGGGGGTAAATTGCCAGTAAAAATTGCGGTGTTGTCAAACCTAAACGTGGGAGAATTGGCATTTGCGCATGCATGGCATGAATGTGACGTAGGCGTTGCCGACTTTTAGATACTACCTTCACCCCCCTGCTGCTAACCCTGTTAACTCTCACATGCAACACTCGCATCCCCTCTTCTTCCGCTCTCTTCTAGTTCGTAACCGGCACTTAGGCTAATTTGATCCTACATACATTTAGGGTTATGTTAGTAATGGAGGTTGTATGTCAAACATTGTCAAAGATAGGAGAGGTTAACCAGTGATAATATTAATTTATAATAAAGTTTATGTAATTATTAATTTATTTAACAAATAGTTTAAAAGGTTATTTACAGGTCGCAAGGGTTTTAGTAAGTTTTATTTAAACACTGGTTCATAATTTATATCCAAAATGACGCCGTAAGATGGAACGTTTATTTATATAATGAAACAAACAAGAAAGATATAATTATGCAACCATACTTCAAAAATGATTATTTAAAAAGACAATTATAGACAAAGACCATGAAATTTTGACAGTTGTAATTATGGTCAAAAGCGTAATTAATAAAAGTTCAAGTAAAAGTATGGTCAAATGCAGTGGTCAGCTGTACTGGAGACTTGTTTTATGCTTAACCTTTAACTACCCGCGCTCCTTAATCTCGCGTAGCCACCCGCGCGGGGTATTATGTACACCACATCTATGAATTAGAGATGAAGTACATAAATCAATGTATAGGGATAAAAAAACATGTTGCCTCGATTTTTCATGCTGTTTTATTGAGATATAAAACACATTAATACATTCATGATGTGGATCCTTGTTATATGAAAATAATTAAACTTATATTTATGCTTTTATTGATATATTAAGTTTTACACTCTGCCTGACGTGTTTCGGCGATCTACGCCATCCTCGGAGGCTCTAAAAATTAAATATAAAAGGTATATAAAACTATTGTTGTGTCGATAGGGAAGAAGCCGTTGGGACCCCATGAAGTGCGGAGACTCCACACGGACTAGATGGAGAAACCCTCGGCATCATGGGTTTTTTTTTTAGTGGATATTTGAGGAAGGTGTAGAGTGGAATTTTATTTAGTTGTGTTTGATCGTTTAAGCATTTTATATCATGCCTTGTCTTCCTTAATTTGTCTATTTCGCATACATTCATACAGTTCTCGACAAAAAAGGCAAACTCTTCAATAAAGAAAAGATTCAAGAAAAAAAAACAAAAACTAAATATTAATATCTCACATATAAAGTATGGTTAGTTTGTTTCATCCGCTGCTTGCTTCGTCATTTTGGCAGGAATCACATGTAACAATTCTTGTCATATGTTGTTTGCAAACTGACCTATTGCAACTTCCGCAAATTATGGTTGTGACTCGATTTTTTTTCCTACCGCAAATGAAACACCTCGCTCGTATCTTTGCAGGTGGCTCCTCCTCATTGGTGTCTTCTGCTGGTCTTTTGTATTTTGCTAGGAAACATTGTATGTCACTTGGCAATGACTGTATGCTGGCACGTTCAGAGAGATATGGCTTCATCAAACCTAAGGAGAGCACCTTCAAAAATTCTCTTCTGTGCTTGTAAGCTGTATTGACATGAGTTGCATTATAGAGCAGTTGTCCATTGATCCCCGCGATGTTCATCAGTGGCAAGAATATAACCAAAGGCCATCTTCTTGTCCTTCCTGATATTGAGTATGTGCCACACATTTTATCAACAGTATCAACCCTTCCTTTCGTGGCGTTATAATCTAAGATGATATCAGGCTTACTCGAAACTGGATCTATATCTCCATCCTCGTGCATTGTTGAGATTAAACACCGCTTTATTTGTTTTCGGTACGTAGGAAACCAATGTTACATTTTTCTGGAATCCAATCAACGAAGATTTCACAGGTCTAGTTTTATGATGCAAAAAGTCTTGCGGTATTTCGCGTTTATTTTTTTTCATGCTCCCAATCATAGTAATTTTATCTTCCAATAATTCTTTCGCTAGCGGATAACTTGAATACCAGTTATCACACGTTAAATTCCGATTACTACCTTTCACTTCCTGCAACAAGCGATGAACAATCGCAATAGGTGTATTTGGCATGCTGTAAGGGCCTTCGGGTTACTTACCGCAATAAACTTCAAAATTCGGCACATAAAATGTTTTTGCATCATACAATACAAAAACTTTCGTTCCATACTTCGCCGATTTGTTTGGAATATACTGAAGAAAATTACAGCGTCCTCGGAAAGGTATCAACATTTCATCAATTGTAAAAATTCGCCCTATGAATTTATCTATGAGCCATCTTATTGTAGCTAATTTATCTATCTTTTTTCTTTGATTCCTTGTACTTTTATCATCAAATCGGATAACGGCAAGTAAAAATAGGAATCTGTTTTTACCCATACATGCCCGAAAAATTTCAGAACCGGTACCATCTGTTGTCCAGAGTTCCAAAAAGTGAGTATGATTTTGCTTCTTATATCCAGATAACAATAGCAAACCTATGAATGCTTGCATTTCTGTTTTTGATACGTCTTTCGCGTCACGTTCTCTCATAAATTGAGACCTAACATTCGAAATGTGTAGATTCGTGCATTCAGTTATGTACTGTATTATTTCATCATAAAAGCATCTACTTCATTTTGAATCTCCCTTGCTTGTTGTTTGGCACCGGGAAAGATTTTCACAAGATTTTTAGCACTTACCTGAAGTTGCTTTTTAGCGAATTTTTGCTCCATCTAGTCAGTTTATCTTTGGCAATACAGTAACTGCTATTTCCAACATCTTCTAAATCATCGGAGTCCGCCATCTCCACTTCAGTGAAATCTAAAGTATCCCAAAAAATGCCCGTAAAGCTTTCCGTCCTTGATGCAGTAGTCGGGAAATCATTTCGGATTGTTCTGAACTTCGCTTTTCTTTCGAGAATACCAACTACATTTCTTCCGTGTTAATCACTGTTAATTATACCGGTATTTTACCTCAAAATCGAATATGTTACGATATGTTCGCCACCGTCCTTGAATTGAGGCGTCGGTTTGCAAATTAAATTTCTTGGAAAAATCCTGGCATGCCAAAACGGGTGTGTCTGTAAGAGCGGTTTTAAGAGCGACGAAAGCTTTTTCTTGTTCTTCGGTACAATTCCAACGTTGATTTTTCTTTAAAAGTTTGTTTAACGGTGCGGAGATTCGGGAGAAATTCGGTATGAATCGACGATACCAAGAAGCAACTCCACGGAATCTTCTTAAACTTACAGTATTCGGCGTGGAAATTGCTTCAATTGCCTTTACTTTTTCTGGGTCAGTGCGGATTCATTTATCTGTTACGATATGACCAAGATAACGGAGTGTCCTTTTACCAAAGTGACATTTCTCTGGATTTACTCGGAGGTTAGCCTGGATTAATCGGTCAAACACTTGTTGAAGTTTTTGTAAGTGTTCATCCAGTGTTAGGCCCAGGACTATCATATCGTCCAGGTACCCAAAACAGAATGAGTCCAGTTCTTGTCCTATAATTCGATCCATCAGACGTTGAAATGTAGCGGGAGCGGCGTGAAGTCCAAATGGCATCACTCGAAACTGATATAATCCTCTTTCTGGTACGGTGAATGCGGTAATAGGTTTGCTTTTGGGGGGTTAACGCCACTTGCCAGTATCCTTGCTTAAGATCTATCGTCGAGATATATTTTGCATATCGGAGTTTATCGAGAATGGCATTAATAAACGGTAACGGATATGCGTCTTTTCTCGTGACTGAATTTACTTTTCGGAAATCGACGCAAAATCGGTATTTGCCATCTTTCTTCCGGACCATTAAAATCGGCGAACTCCACGGGCTTTTTAATGGTTCTATGATATTTTCTTTTAAAATCTGATCAATTATTTCTTGTATATACGCATTTTGGGGCCGGTAACGTTGTTTAATTGCTTCGGGATCCAATAATTTAATTTCATGTTTGACCATCGGTGTTGTCCCCTGGATTTTTTCAAATCTTGGTAATTGTTTCTGTAAGAATTTTGTTAATCTTCGGTCTTCCGCTTCGGTCAAGTCGGGGCTGGTAATCTTATTTTGAGATATGGATACGCCATGATGCTCCTTATTTCTAGAGGTCTTATAGGTAATACAAAGACTTCTAACCGGACTGCATTCGGAATTTAAAAACGAGATTCTGTCACGGTATGGACTTGTTTGTTAAAATCTAAACAAAACTTTTGTCGGTGTATTAAGTCCATCCCTATTATCGTATCTGCCGTTAATTGTGGTAGATATGGCAGGGTAGCGATCGTTTTTACTCCGGCGATGTCCATTTTTAGTCTGTATGCAAACGGAATTCTAGTTGTTATCCCGTTTGCAAGACGGGCTGTCGCGACTGGTGATATTATTCGTTGCTGATTCTTCTTTTGACACCGGCGATTAATGTTATCTCCAATGTATAACTCCAGTGTCGATTAATGCCAAAAAAACTCTTCCCAAAACTCGGACACGCACGTGTGGTCGCACATCTGGCAATGTTAAAGACAAAGGTGCTGTCGGTGAACGATTACACCGGCAGTTTCTAGAGAGGGCTCTTGGTTTCTTGCATCTGGAACAAAAGAGTTTCGGTTGCCCAGTGCCCTGTTGTCGGTAGTGCCCACTGTCTCCGCGTCTAGGATTGGCTGGATCGTGTGGGATTGAAAGCTGCGAAAGGAAAAACGTTTGCGATGTTGTTGTAAGGAAAGCTGTAGAGGAATCCGGTGCTGCCATTCGGTAATGCTTCGCTGCCTTGTCGTAAGAAGGGAAATACCTAGGGGTTTTGTTGGATGATAGGTTTACTTTTATGGAGCACTTGAAGTATGTTCAAGACAAGTTGGCGAGGTTGGTTGGCATGTTGCGTCGAGTCATGCTGTGGGAATGGGATCTTAAGCCACCTGTGATTTATGAGGGAATGTTCTTGGCAGTAGTGTTGTATGAATGTGGTCTGTGAGGATTTAGAGTTGGGAACAGTCATTTCCGTCGGAAGTTGCTGGCGATACAGCGTATGGTGTCTGCATGCAGGACTGTTTCGAATGATGCGTTACAAGTGCTAGCGGGAAAGCTTCCGTTGGATTTGGCCGTTCGTGCATATTTGCGGTTTTGCACGTTTTGACCCTATTTGTACTTTCAACCTATCCTTCTAAACTACTAAACGTAACCACCCCTTTACATTTTTGCTATAATTTTTTTAAGCTAACGATTTATGCAATAAAAAAAATCGATTTTTTGAACCTTCTAATGTGGTTTCCCCCCTTAAGGAAATTAAGAAATTAAGGAAAATGTGAATAAAGTTGCATAAGCGGGCGGTGATAAGGTATCGATTTTTGCATTTTTCTAAATCGGACGGAAACTGTAGCAGATCGGGGAAATGTGGGAAGTATGTTCGGATGTTATTAATTTTTCGGAATTAAAAAATGTAACTTCGTTACACACCCCTCGTTATTCGGTTAAAAAAAAAACGAATTTCGGTTTTTTTTTCTTCGGATTTCTTTTCGGCATTTTCAATTTTGTTTCAAAATTTATCTTTCGGATTTCGGTACTTTCCATATCTTACAGGAGGTGCAATAAGTACAGCGGCAATCTCCACACCGGGAGCAAAATAATAGGGCCGGATTGGTACACGTATTTCGACGATGTCCATCTTTCCCACAGCGCCAGCAAATTTCAGGGTTGATGTTCACGCAATCTGGGATTGAGGTAGGTGCCGGTCTTCGGTTGGGCTTTTCCCTAATACATCCAGGATTTCCCACAACGGTGGTAGGGGCGGTGGCTGTACTTTTTCCTCTATGTCGGTTTGGGTGGCAGCGTCGGTGAAGGTAACTTGTGCGGTGTATATTGTATTTTTGTCGTCGAAATCGGCGAAATCGGTAGGATACTCGACTGGGATTTTTTCGGTGGCGACAGGTCCGTCGCTAACGGTAGGATTTCGGATAGGTACCAGTATGCCCTCGTGGATTTCCGCGAACTCCTCGCCGGCGACATTCTGGTTTTCCTCATCCCTTCCTTCCTCCATTTCAAAATCTTTGGCTGATCCCAACGAAATTACATCGCATGAGTCGCTATTGCTCATCTATTTCGGAGAGAGAGAAAAAAAAATTTTAACACCAATGAAAATTAATCGGGATTAAGGACGGTAAATCGGGTTATACGGAAGGTTCGGGCAAATAATAGAAGAGAGGAAAAAAAATTACTTTTCGGGCGGAAGGGTGATTCTCACGGTTCTACCATCGCGAGTCTTGATCTTATGACGGACTCGGCCCGTATATCTCGCCGGACGGAATCGTTGCAGGGCTATTCTCTCGTCCGGGGATAGTTCTTTCTTCCGGAGAACAGCCTCTCCAAGATCCGCGTCGGTTATCGGGATCTCCGCCTCGGACGATGGTTTCATCATTTTTCCTTTTCCGCCCTTGTACGAGCGCAGACTGTAGGATTTTACAAGGAAGGACAACTCTTCTTTTTTTATTTTCGTTAATTCGGTTGGCCAATTCTCCCTACGTTCCATCAGTCCTTGCTCATGGTTTTTCCGGTCTATCGCCGGGTCCTTTGCGGTTTTCCTTTCGGATACTTCCATCCTCGGTTTCGGCATCTACTCGAGAAATATTCGGTTTAATGTCTTTTATATGAGTTCGGACAGATTTTTTTCCACGAGGAGTTTGTAATTCATACACAACAGGGGACAGTATGCGGGATATTATACAGGGTCATCCACGACGACCGTCCATTAGAACTTTACAGGGTTCTAGCCAAAACAAAAATTTGAAAATTCAGATTTAAGTATTATTAATTGCGTTCTCTTCGACTAAAATATTTTCAGTTTTCTAGCAATTCCGGTTATACCGGAAGTCGCCACCTACTTTATTTTTTTAAATAGAACACCCTATATATTTTTACATATTTGGATTTGTCTGTCTCGTACCACTTGTTGACTGTCGGTTTTCGGTGTTGGTCTTGCTTCTGTACTACGTGGTTCGTGATAGGAAGTTCACTGGACCGGGGGTTCATTAAAATTCGGAGTTCGATTTATTCCATGACTGAATTTTCGATTTCTTTTTGTTTCGGGACTTTGATTACTTGGGGTCGGAATGAAATTTGACGGGGTATTTTTGAAAGATATCGGCGACGTATGACGGGGTGTTAATTCTAAATTAATTTGTTCATATTCCCGAACTATTTTCATAAAACTATGGATATCAGTAAAATCAGTTTTTCGGCTTTTTAGTTTTGCAGCTCACTTGCGGGTGAGATATTACCATGTCTTCGGATTAACGTTTGCATTTCGGTGATATACAACCCCAATGGTTCATTTGGACGTTGTATGCGCCTGGCAATTTCTGCTTCCAAGTCGTCTTGATAATTTTCGGGAAAATACATAGTTTTAAAATCTTCGGAAAAACTGTTTCCAGTTTTTCCAAAATAGTCGGTTATTTCGGTACCACAACGCAGCTTCATTGCGTAGAAGTTCGGGCATTCTAGGAAGTAAATCGTCTAACGGGATTCCCTGGGCGGTGTATGTTATATGTTATATGATATAATTGACGTGTATGAACTTGATAAAAGATAAAATACAGCAAAAGCGCTTCCAAAATTAACGGATATTCATATCAAACCTAACGCCTTCCAAAAATAATCTGTTAAACTTGCAGTTCAAATATTAAGTGGCAGTGTCGCAAATACAATTAGAACGTGTCACAAAACCGGGGAACTAAAAAGCAGAACTTGCTTAAATACAGCCAATTTTGTTGAGCTTCTCAACAACACTTTTGATTGTTTAAATTCAACACAAAAGTTTGACAGCAATCCATACCGCTGCGCTTTAACAGAGGAGTGTATTTTTTATATAGTCATTTTTTTACATATCAGGGAGGCTGAATCAAGACGTGCTGGAAAACTTCTTTTCGATGATACGTCAAAGAGGTGGTTACAACAGAAATCCTAGCGCCCGCTTATTTCGTACAACATTCCGTTTGTTAATGACTAACTTATTAATGAAACCACCTGCATCATCAAATTGCGAAGAAGATGAAGATAACTGGCTTCGACAATTTGATAGTTGTGCCTCAGGTGTAGCTAATATTTCCTGTTTTTCAAGTGATGATTATAACATTGATGTTTCCATATCTGATCTACCTCCTCCTCAACAAATCCGACGCAATCGTCTCTTGTTAAAATTAAAAAACGACAGAGAGTGACATTAGAGGACTGTGCTATAACATATTATGCGGGCTACATATGTTATAAAACATTAACAAAATTTAACTATATGAAATGTGAGAGTGTACTAATTAAAAATAATACTGAGTTAGTGGATAGGAATGAATTATTAATTTTAGAAAACAGTACGTGAACGACAAACTAACCGGAGGCCTAAAATCTCCAAGGTTTGAAGTAGTGATGTTTACAGAAATGTGTCTTCTTACCCTAAATTCTGTTATGGACATCAAACCACACATTTCTAATGTTTCTACAGTTATTAAACAACAGATAGAAAAAAATACGTTTTCCAACCATGTATAGTAATATATTTTCAGAGCATTTAAATTATTTTATTGATTTACTCGTAAGAGTAAAATTATATAAATTATGTAAGGACGCCTGTAGAAAAGCTGCACCCACAGACAAACCCCATCCAAAAATACAAATTTTTAAAAATACCTAACCATGTAAACATAGAAATATATAATGTTAATAAATTTATTAATTTAATAAATTAAATATGTAAATATATAAATATGTAAATATATAAATATGTAACTGTGTAAATATGTAAATACGTAAATAGGTAAATATGTAATTACAGTGAAATTCCCCTTACTCGAACTTCTATATCTCGAATTATCCTCTAAGGCCCACCTTTACCACCTCTTGATAAATTTAACTGATAGATAAATTGGCCATGGTAATTATCTATCGGTTAAATTTATCAAGAGGTGGTAAAAGTGGGCCTAAGTCGAATAATTTTCGTAAGCTCAAACGTTTGACTAGGTTTCATATGTGTCCTTATCTCTCTAAGTCGAAGTTCACAAACTCGAATTTCTCTGTAACTCGAACTGAACTACTATGGAATTTCTTCAACTTTTACTTCGAATTTACCAAAGAATAAAATATTCGAATCCGTTTTGTAAGTAATTTTAACTACAGAATCAAACCACATAGACTCAGGCTCAGAAACTACAAACTACAGACTCAACTCTTGAACAAAAACAAACCTAATGTTCTTATTGTTTCAGAATCAGATGAGAGTAATGATAATCTTGAAAATGAAATACTTATCGCTGGACCTACATTTGATGAAGCTTATTCCTATCTTAGAAAGCTTGAAACCTGTGTATTATCAAGAAAGAATGTTCCAAATAATATTCATAATTCTTTATATTTAATAGAAGATTTTTTCGACAAAGAGCGGTTGTCCACTTTAAGCCAAAAGAAAGTGACGGATTACTTTATAAAACTTGATTAATTTTCTACTTCCAATACTATTAAGGTTTCTGTTTTAAATATACGTATTAGAAAAGTACATTTCTAATGTTTTTCTTTAGAGCTAAAATTCTACTAATTTTTCTCTAACTCGAATTCTCCATAACTCGAAGTTTTCTTCCGCTCCCTTAGTGATTCGAGTTAGGGGAAATTCACTGTATGTAAATATGTAAGTATGTAAATATGTTTTTAGAAAAATTTAAATTTCAAATCAAATTACACTAGTTAAAGCCTAGTGTAAACACCGCGTGGTACCTAATTAAGATAATATAAAACTTGTTAAGAAGATTAAATTACGTACGTTAAAACCATCTATATAATAACTACATACTGCTGATCTTAACATTCATAATATCTAATAAAATGGATCTTGAATATCTAATCTAAATTCGAAAATTCTGTAAATTCGTGAACACACGGAAAATATTGTATTTACCTAAAAGCAATGCTTTTTTTGAAAGACCATGTGTCTGTGTTTGACGGTGTTCCGACATGGCTAGACATGGCTGACGCTCAATGGGTCCACACTGACTCTGACTGAGCCAGACGTGAAATCAGCTTGAAGCGAAGGGAGACATGAGATCGGTTAATTGCGTAGCTTAGCACTTGCAATTAAACTTGAACTAACAACAACTTTTAAGAAAAATTAAGTTTTACATTTATTTTAAATTATTTATAATTTTTAACTATCTACTGAATAAATTATTACGTTTTAATTTTGTCACTTTTTAACACTACATCTATACGCCAAATACCTAACCATTAGTTTCACTTTTAACTACTGAAATGGTTTAAAAGACAACTAAAATTAAATATTTCCGCCTTGATTTAGGCTACCCCACATTACATCCTTTGTTTCCAAATTTTAACATTAGGTGAGCTATCTATGTATATATAATCAAAGGTATCGCGTCAAGGTCGTACCTTTCGACGAACTCGCGAAGCTCATTCTGTTTACAGACAAGGCCGTTGGCGTTCCAATAAGCCAACTCAAGCGAATGAGGTACTCTCGGTCTTCGATGAGTCATCATAAGAGTTTCATCATCTAGGACATGATTTGGAGGCACAACTTTACTCGTGCGTCCCTATCGGATTTGTCGATCCGGATGACCTCGCTCATCATCGCCAGTATGTTGACGAGGGGGTCGGTTGGGGGTTCAACCGCCGCCTGTTCCGCAACATTGACCGGTGATGGTGTTTCAGCCACCGCGATCGACCCGCTTTTACGAAGCCTCCTATTACGACGCCTCCTCTGCGACCTCGACAGCTTCGGAGGGTCGTCGGTCGCCTTTTGCTTCGGCTCGTTGAGCTTAGTTTTGGGCGCCGCGACCTCTTTCCGAACTACCTTGGTAGTTGGGACGTTCGCTTTGGGGGCAACGTTAGCGTTGCCATTGGGCTTTTTCGCCTGACTACTAACCGCTTTCACGGGTTTCGCCGCGACTACTGGAGCCTTTTTATCCCCTTTTTGCGCCTGAATAGGTGCTTTCGGGGGAACGGTCGCTTTGACCTTTGGGGCTGCCGCCGGCGCCCTCGTTTCCGCCGCCTTCGGGTGTTTTGGGCACCCTTTGTAGTTGGCGGTATGAGGGCCACCGCAAAGGACGCACTTGGCGGGCGCATCCTTTGCTTTAGGTGTANGCTTTCGAAAAGGCGATCCGAAGTCTCGCCATCTCCGCCGAAATGGAATCCCAGTTTTCCTTCGCATGAAGGATTACCGGGGGGACCCGCTTGGAAACGTGTTCCAATCGAGGACGCACGGCCTCCGAGTACTCGTCCTCCAGGTCGCTACTGGCCTTTCTTTTCCCGTTGGATGGACCGACTGCCACGTCGACATCCATTTTACCCGCCGGGATGGAAGCCAACGCCTCGGCGAATGACCTCGGAGTGGAGGTGGTCGCCGCCTCCTCGAGGGAGGCGGTGCGGCCTGCCGCGCTGGTCGTCGCATCCTCTAAGGAAGCAGTACGGCCTGGTATACCAGCCTTGGCTGCCGCCTCCGCTGGGGAGGCAGTTTTGCCAATGACTGGTTTCTTGGTCGCCGCCTTCACGAGGGAGGCGGTGCGGCCTGATGATTTGGCTGCCGTCTCCACAGGGGAAGCAGTCTTGCCAGGAACGGGGATGACGTTGGTCGCCGCCTCCACGCGGGAGGCGGTGCGGCCTGATGGTTTGGCTGCCGCCTCCACTTTGGAGGCAGTTCTGCCGGGGGTGGTGTTGGTTGCCGCCTTCACGGGGATGGCGGATCTAACCTTACGTTTAGTCGTCGCCTTCAACGGGGAAGGCGGACGGCTCGGTGGAACGGGTCTCAATGTCCCGTTGTTATCGATGGTGTGGGTGTCGACCACGCTTGCTAACAAGCGAAAATCTCCACACGACGTGGATAAGCCTTTTCCATTTTTAAACGACATTTCTGCCGATTAAAATGGAGGCGAAAACTCTGATGAAACACTGATTGTGTCCCTTACGGGAACCAGACCCTAAAAAGGGCGTTTTAGTTTCGAAAGAAACTTACCCACTCACGCTGCAGGTGGTGGATTCTTCAAACTTCTCTCCAGGCGATGTTGCACTCCTCCAGGCACTACACGGACTCGAATGCCCCCTCCCTTAAGTACCGGACCGACCGGAAGCTGAACAAAGGACGTCTATCGCTGACGTCCGATCGGCCGACCGACCGTGCGGGGGAAAAACGTCCGACCGGGGGACTTTTCTATATGGTTAGTACAAACTCCCGGAATGGTCAAATATCGTTGTTACTTGAGATTTTTTTTAATGCGGCGTTATATGTATAGTAAATGACGAATTTATTACAACATTCNCCTTCACGGGGATGGCGGATCTAACCTTACGTTTAGTCGTCGCCTTCAACGGGGAAGGCGGACGGCTCGGTGGAACGGGTCTCAATGTCCCGTTGTTATTGATGGTGTGGGTGTCGACCACGCTTGTTAACAAGCGAAAATCTCCACACGACGTGGATAAGCCTTTTCCATTTTTAAACGACATTTCTGCCGATTAAAATGGAGGCAAAAACTCTGATGAAACACTGATTGTGTCCCTTACGGGAACCAGACCCTAAAAAGGGCGTTTTAGTTTCGAAAGAAACTTACCTACTCAGGATTACTCTTGTCGAGGTCACCCAGGCAGAACTCGAATCTTCCTCCTTCCTTCGCTCACGCTGCAGGTGGTGGATTCTTCAAACTTCTCTCCAGGCGATGTTGCACTCCTCAAGGCACTACACGGACTCAATTCTTTCACTCCCTGTTCGCGATCTCCTTATATACCCCGGCAATCCAACTGTTTTTTCCTCGTTTCTGATTGGCTCTTAGCTTAGCGCCCTTTTCAAAATTCAAAATTCTTGCATCGAAACTAGCGTCATCTCTTGATTTTTCTCGGAATTAACCTTCAAAATTAAATTCTTTTTTCGTTGATTTCTCCCTTATTCCTTTATTAATCGTAATAAAACTTCATATTCAACGTTGTCTTTTCTTGTTTTCAGACATACATTGGAGTACACGCGAAAATTTCAACAATGAGTAAAGTTAGAAAAATTCAAATTTAAATCAAGGATTTCTTCCTCAAAATAACGTTAAAACCTCAAAAGATGGATGAAAAATGTGCTTTAGGAGCTGAACTATAATAATTGATACTTTTGGAAGCAAACAAAACGGTTTAAGATAAGATTTTCACCAACAAAAAAATCTCTCTGTCACAATTTCTAGGTTATGTTCTCTCGGTGAACTAAGAGAATGTTAAAATTATCACAAAACTAAGTAATGACATTTCAAATGACATTTTTTGGCGATTTTTCGTTAGCAATTGTGGCTAGCAACGAAATTGTTTGGAGTCAGTATAAGCTCCGACCATCTCTGTGACGTCAGACTTAGGCAGTCTATTGTGAACCCCCATTTTTTTTTGTCACGCCAACGTAGACCCTTATCGAGTCTCTCGTGGTCCCCTGGACCACTTTGGGAATCAATGCTTTAAAAGCTTTCACTTTTTTTAATTCTTTCCTGTAGTTAATCCTCAAAACCGTAGATGCTATCTACCTTGCCATTGTGATCGAGGTGAGTATTTAATATATTTAATATACCGTTTTGCACGGTATATTAAATAACTTACTCAAGTATCGATAACTTCGTCCAGATTGCTTGTAAATGCTAAGACAAAGCAATTTTTCGCCGTCACTAAAATGGCGACCCTTTGCGCGATTTCTTGAAATTCGTAGTTGCATCTCGCAAAATAGAACTACGTTGTTGTTCAGGTATGCCATCTTTCTTAATGGAAAATTTTTCAATGCCAGTTGAGCTTGTCGCAAACGTGATTTAAAGTTACGATTACGAAATTGCGATATAGCAAGATTTCGTCGTAGTTGTTTCGTGGAATAACGTAAAATCTTCTCTTGCGCCGTCTTGATCATCCGTCGTAATTTCTTCGCGCTAACAGTGACAGGATTATTGTGTGGGATTGGGATAGGACCTGTATATAAAAATTGACATATATATCATTAATAATATTAAATAATTACTTACGTGATTCTTTGGATAATTGATCTTTTAATAAATTGGAGTTGAAAGTCGCATCATTTTAGGTGGTGTTACACCATTGAGAGCATCCAACGATGCAGATGTGGCTTCATCAGGCTGTGGCGCAGGTGATAAAACAGGAACAGATACCCTGAGACCTAAATTAATATTTAAATACATGCATTTTTTGATACTTAAAATTTCAGCCTTTAGTTGTATCATAAACATATTAACATAAAAAAAATTAACCTGACAAAAACAACGAAGACACGCAATGTCAGTTTCTGAGGGGCGCAGACGACGGACGTTCGGAAGCAACGAGGCGGAGTTTATTTTCTACTGGGCCCGACCCCTTATAAATTAAAAAACATCCTGTTTATTTTATTACGATTCTTTTTCTCGTCAATGTTGTTAATGAACAAATTAAACGACTTTTTCTAAATATTATTGTTTATTAACAATTTTGCGTAATTATAAATCACCAGCAGTCTTTTTATTAACTTTTCAATTTATTTATTATTTATCTTGTTATTTTGAATATTAATTTTTTAATAGAGAAATTAGAAAAAGAGGTTGAGAACATCTAAAATTGTGGGTTTATAATTCAATTGAATAAATAAATAAATAATTTTGCGAGACATAAAACATTTATAACATTTTAAAACGAAAATAACATTTATAACTTCATTTTATATTAAAATAGATATATTCGCAATATACGGAATGAATGTGAAAAGTTCGGTACAAAATTTATAAATTATATCTTTGTTGTATTATTATGCGCTCTTTTGGTATACAGGTGACTCAGAGTAACCGTTTAAATAATTTTATTTGAAAACAGAGGTAGTTACAAAAATTAAAGAAAAAATGTAATAGCTGAATAAATGTAATCTTACGTAGACGTGTTTTGGTTTCTTGGCTGTGCAAAGCATATCCATTTTATGAATATTATTACTTTTCATCCTAACTTTTTGATTATTTCCGTTTAAAAAAATGGACTGCATGGATGGTCTGCATCACCTTGTAAATATAAGTAAATGAAATAATATGTAATGCCTAATTAATAATAATAATAAATAATGATTCAAGTATACTATTATATATGACTAATACTGTAATAAATAAAACAGCCCTGAATAGAAAAATCTTTAGGAAATTTTAATTTGCCATCTATTGGAAAATAGAGCGTATAGAATAGAAGGGAAACAATATCAAAAGACATTACTTACATGCTTGTGTGTCATTTTCATTAGAAATGTTGAGAATGGCACTAATATCTTGGCGAATATCCCTACGCAATGTATTAGTATTTAACCTGTCCCTCATCCACGGTTCTGCAAGACGATGGCTTTATTCTAACATATATTGGTACCTGGATAAGGGTTTTTTGTTCATATTTAGTGTGTTTGTAGAATAAATGACGTATGAATTGATGCTTCCAATATTTATCATATCATAAAAGATAACCATCGGCCATCTTCGCGTTTTGCGGCAGGAGTTCATATTTGAACACATTTGATCAAATGTGTCCACTCTTCCTTTAGTTTGATTATAATTTTGTATTATTGCTGGCTTGCCTGTTGCTGTTATCTCAGCCCCTTCGTGAAGAGTGGAAAGAAGCAAAACTATTTTTTGTCTTTTTGGCATATATGATAATAAGGTTTTCTGTCGATCGTAGCAAAACATAGATGTGTTTGGGTTTTTACCTTTTACATTTAACAATTCCGTAGGGATTTCCTTTTTGTTTTTGCGAAGAGTTCCTAAAATGGTAAGTTTATAGGGATCTTTTAGTAACTCATCAGCTAAAGGGACTGACGTAAACCAGTTATCCATGGTAACGTTTCTATTACTACCATGGACTGATTTAGTCAGTTCCTTGACGTAGTATGAAGCCAGTGGCAAACCATTTCTCTTTGTTAATTTTCCCAGATAAGGATCAGCATCGATCATGTACTTGGACGAAGAATCGCATAGCATGACAATCTTTATACCGTACTTGGACGGCTTATTTGGAATATAAATTTTAAATGGACAACGTCCACGAAATCCAACCAATTGTTCATCGATAGTCAGGTATGACGAAGGTGTATATGAAGTCCTGCATGTTGTTATAAAAATATCCCATATTTCACGAATGTATGCCAACGGATCTTTCAGCACCCTCTCTTGCCTCGTTTCTTTATTATCGAATCTAAGACAATTTAGTAGGAAAGAAAAACGTTCACCACTCATACAAGCTCTGTAAAATTTTCCGGATATGTTAGTATTAAACATGTGTTTCATCGACAAATGATTATCTTTGTTCGCTGCAGACATTATCAAAATTGCAAAGAGGGCTTTTAATTCGTTTTTTGTAATTTCAGATATATTGGCATGACTCTGATACTTTTGCGCTCGTCTAGCAATTTCTGCATTTGTATGCTGAAGTATAATTTCCAATATGTCATGTGAGAAGAAATGCAGGAAATATTCATCAAACATGGAATAATTGTTGGTATTTCCTTTAGGACCAGGTATAAAATGAATAATGTTTCTTGCTGCAGTTCTTTTACACTTCGCAGGTACTGTCGCTGACCATTTATGGCCATTCTTTCCTGTCAAAGAAGTTTTATTTGGTTTTATAAGGTACTGATGTAAGGAAGAGCAAACTTCGAGAATGTTGGTTTCGGATTCTTCGCCTTCTGTAGGTGTTTGTTCTCGAGCTGCAGTTGGAGGATCTTGAAATAAATTACGCTGAGGGATGCAGACTGGAGTTTCTGGTGCAATAACAATATTATCGTCATCGCTTTCATCATCTGAATCTTCTGGTTCCGGTTCAAGGTTGTCCTCCTCCCAATCGCTCCCACTGTCTTCGAAAGGGTCAGGTTCACTGTCTTCGAAAGGGTCAGGTTCGCTGTCTTCTCCGCACATTATACGCCGTATTTCTTCTTCTATTTCTAAAAATAAAGCACAAACCTTACTGAAACATTTTAACGTGTCAAATAAAGTAATTTACCTGTCAAACTGTACGCACTAACCCTCTATTTGAATGCAGAACGTTATTAAGAAACTATACGTAGATACTGGAGTTTCGTAAAATTTACGACGCGATTACAAAATACCCTATTTAGCTACAAACTATACAGCAACTGCAGCCAGCACTGACCAGTTCACAACTAAATGAAAAGGTACCTAGAAGCGCGCGACGGTGTGTGAGCCGGAAGTATCCGAATCTTAACGAAGTTTGATGAGCGTCGTAAAATTTACGAATGTCCAGTATTCTAGGGTTAATAACTTTAATGCGAGTTTTGTTGCAGTTGAATGGATTATTCTCCACCATCAGTATTTGGTTTTGCATCATTTGTATTATTTATCTTATGGTATCGCTTCAAATAATGTATCGTTTTAATTTTTACTGTGATGGTTTATTCTTTTTAAATAAGTACTTTTCATGTGTGCCACAGTTTATACAATAAAATTAATAAAATTGAACTTACCTTTCGGAATGAATACATTTTTCAATTGGACCTCGGACTATAAAATATGAAATTTTAGATTTTATAAAGATTTATATCGTAAATTATTACCGTCTATTACTCCTTTTTCGAGAACGTCTTCAAATACTAAGGGGTAGTTTTTTAGATGAACATACTTACCCATTGTTTATAAAAACTTTACACAAACTAAATTAAACTAACACTATAGTACACAATAAAATAACAACTATTGACTATAAACTCAAATATTTAGTTAAATTACACAATCATTAGTAGAAAATCACAGAAAATAAAGTTTAAAACGTACTTTTGGAAATGATTATTTTCTCTACCACATTAAAAAAGTAATAGATAAAACAAGGAGCTTCGATGAAGAGAGTCGATGGCAGCGCCGCTCAAGGTTTATATATTAAAGGTTGTCTAAGTACCTATGCTGCAATACTTTGATTTAGTTTGTGGGCGAGGGGCAAGAGCAGGAGTGTTTCGTGACGTAAGCGATCACGGATTGCGCACGCAACCTCATGGCCATATGGTGCTCCGTGCATTTGTTTAATTTGAATTGCTTGGCGGTATTATTTTCCACATGTGACGTAATGTGCAGTATGGTTGCGTACGAATCTAGACAACCTTTCATATATAAACCTTGAGTGCCGCTCAGTCGGCAGGAGGCGGGACTAACGCGGTGGTAATACTTTGTGGGAATCTTGACGGAAAATATTCATTTTTACGCTACCTTTTTACAATTTTAGCAAATTACAAAAATAACATCGAGTGTAAAATATTCATGCGCTACTAGATTAAAATGTGTGCTTTTTGATGGGGAAAGAAATGAATTTAAAAAAAAAAAACAAAATACTATCGTATAAAGAATGTTTTTAGGATCTCAAAAATAAAAAAAAATTTTGGCATTCCATTTAAAAAAAAAAAGTTGACAGTCGCCATTTTGAAATTCGTCCAATTGAAAATGTGGTATCACCATCGTGTAGAGAATGTCCTAAAATATATTACTGCCAAATATTTTGAAAGTAGTACCCATAGTGTGGCTAAAAAAAATAAGGCACTTACTCTGAATCAGGCTGTATATTCTTTATAAGTAAATAATTTGTAGAAACGAAACGTAAACTCAACTCAAGACCACACTTGACAAAACTGTTGTATGCGATTTGAAATTTGAATTAGATTTGTGCCTAACTTCGTTCTACATATTACAAAATGAACGTTTAGCGCCATCTATTGAAATGGACTAATACTAATAACTGATTTCACTTGTAATGTATTGAGTTGAACCCATGGACGTATAAGAGAGGAGACGAGACATACAAGACTTCGATGCGTGACCGAAAGTAAGAGAGAGACAGGTTTATGGGCATATTGTTTGTTCTATCTGCCTGAGGTGTTCGGTTCAACCGATTCGTCTCTCTCGAAAAACTGTTTAAATTAATGCAATATTGTATTCCTTAGTACGTAAACTATATATAATCTTAGTGTTGATATTATATTAAAATATATATTATCAATTGTTAACATTTCTAATGGAAAACATTTTGAGAGCTGCTCCCACACAATGTGCACTTTAAATGACAAATTATTCCTGCATTTTCTTTTAAAAATGTTATAATTAAAAAACAACTTTACTTATGAGGAGCACATGAGAATATTAACATACTGCAAGATAATAAATGCATACTGTAATATTTGAATGAACTTAACTTTGAATTTGTAAAATATTTTGTGGGAAAGAGAAAACACAAAAGAATATTTAATATACAAATTTATTTATTTACAATAAATCTCAAAACATACATATACGAATTACTCGTTGCGAAACAAAATTAATTTTGTATATTTCTGTCGTCTGCTCAACTTATTAATAGTTTTACATTTAGCAATAAAATGCAATCTTACATCTAAATAAAACGATATAATTAAATCGGAAGTATCGCAAGGAAATGCATCATGAAAAACAAAAGTATTTATATAATTCTTAATGTAATAGGTAAGGGAACTTTTTATATTTTTATTAAAAATCCTATGTTGATTCTGGCGAATGACTCGTTCCGTAATTAAAATAATTTTTTTCACATCATCTGATGGTTTTTTAAGACCACCACGGTTTTTAATATTAATTAATTTATTTTTCGTTTCTTCTTAAACGAAAGCACATGAAGAGCAGTTAATTTTTTAATAATTTTCTTAATTACAAACCCTGATATGTAAACAGACACGTTCTCAACATATTTAGTTAATTCTAAAGAAGTATTTAAAGAATCATGATCGATCATATTGTTGGATACCTCGTAGGTTTTCGAAGTAAAACTCAAAGTCTTGACTAATTCTTTTTATTTTACTAACTCTACAGAATCTTATAATTAATTATTAGAGATTCTCGCTTATTTTCTTGCCTTTGTTTCTTATTCGTTGATTTAGTAGGAATACGAGCAGAGTAAGGATGATTTAGAATTTATTCTGACGACTGACTTTTGAATAAAGTCAGAGAGGTTAAATAGGGTTTCGGAACCCTGGAATTCATCCCTCGAGTGGGGATAACGGCGTCTGGCGCCTGAAGGGCGCGCGTCTTTTACTTATCAAAATCATATAATAATTCATATAATGCCACTTGGTTCGCAGGACTGTGATATTCGGTGCTAAGATCTGGTCCGAATGAACAGTTCACAAAATTCTTTATCATGGGGGGCATTAAAGCTCCATTTCGTGGATTTCTCGTGAAACAGCAAAACCTTTTCATAAGGTTGAAGAATCCAATCCATTTGCAAAGATTGAATCCTACTATCATTAATAACATTGAACCGATTACGGTGATGATCAACGTGAACCAATTAGTGTGTTGAACAATGAATGGTTTGTTCAGTTGGTTCGTCAGGATTTCGTCGAATTCGTTAAGCTTCTTATCGGCGTACTTGAGTTCCGATAGGTCGATATTGGTTAGTTTGATTGGATCTAGACGAATGGGTGCACTAAGATTTATCTTAGTTTCGTAGCAACAATCGTCAGCGAGGATGTCAATCGTCGGGACATAGTGTTCTGAATTGCTTTTCTTTATCTCGTTTGTGGTTTCGAGGAGATAGAGGTCGGTGTAACCTCTACACGCTTTGTTGAGTTCTAAGGTTCCCGTTTTTTGTAAGATGACGTCTTCCATGTGATCTCCGCACATGATAGTTAGCGTCGTGGGGTTTTGTAAAACATATATCCATTGGTTTTGGCCAACTGGTTTCCACGTTTGAATTTCGGCTTTCACATTTCGAACTGGACAATCTGTCGTAATTACCTTGACATGGGCTGAGGCTAATTGGACCTCACAGCACGGGATCTCAGTTCTCTTACTGACCGAGATTTTCTCGCAGATGAATGAACCACTAAGATATTCCTTACACTTTGTCATGTCTTGCATTAGGTAGTAATACATTTTTGGTTTTGACAATAAAAGGTAAGGGTGAATTGGTTGAATGTATGAATAGATTGACAGATTTTTGTGTTGCATTGGTAAAGGAATGAGGTGATATAAATTATACGACATTTTGTTTAGTAATGGGACCTTTAAGGCAAAAATGATTAGTTGTCTGTCATCAATAATGACATCTAAAGTGATGAGTTTATAATACAAAAGAGAATTCTGATAATCGGGCTTGTAGGGAAGTTCATATTCTCCTTTATAATTGCTTAATTCATCGTGAAGGATTTTAGGGGTTATGAGTTCTGGAGATAGAATTCCGTGTTTCGCGAGATTTAGGGAGTTCATTTTATTATCAATCTCAGAGTTAAGCTTGCTTAGGAAAGCAGATAAAGTTGTGGTATGCTGAAGAATTACAGATTCTAGTTGCAGATTATTTGTTTTGGAAATAGTATCTTTAGAAAGAGTATTAATTTTCTCTATATTTTCATTGAGTTTATTTTCGCTGTCTTTGAGCGATTGAAATGAACTGTTAAAGTTTCTTATGGTACTGGAAATAATTTGAATTTGTGACTTTAGAAGGGTTTGCGTTTGCTTAGTGTCGTCAAAAAGAGCATGAATACTATCTGAATAATATTGTGCGTCTTCGGCGTCGGGGGTATCGATTAACCAATATGGTTACACCGTTTATTAAACCGCGGCGTCTGCGGTTATTGATTGGTTTACCTAAATACTAGTGAAGGATTTCTCTTTTCCTGTGGAGATCTCTCAATTGTGAATTGAATTGGTACAGGGTTTGGTCGCAGAAAGAAGTAACTTGGACGTGATCTTTCCGGTTTTTAAGGACTAGGCTACAGGTGGTTCTGGACTTCTCATACATGCGTATGGCAGAAATAAAGGCTTCGTCGAGGAAGGTAATATTGAAATGAGATAATAAGGTTAGTTTCGTGTTGGATACCCTAGCAACACCTTGGTTGGCGTAGAAAATGCCGCTAGTGGTATTTAATGGCGCGTTGCTATAGAGTGCACTACTTGCCAGATGTAGAAGGAATGGCAGCGTCAAAATGGTTTGCATCTGAAAAGAAGGGTTACAATAGATTCAGATGATATCTGACCTTCTTTTTCCCTGTTTCGACTTCGACGGTTTGATTGGAAAAGACATTTGTAATTTTATATGGTCCCTTAAAATTGGGGGACAATTTCTTTGAAAGCTTTGGGTTTATACTTTTGTTTGTAACGTAGCACATGTCGCCTATTTTGAAATTAATTTTATTTGTTTTTCTGTCGTATCGTTCTTTGCTGATAGTTTTAGAATTTATAATATTCTCCCGAGCTATTTTGAATGAATTGCTCAACCTGCATTGCAAGGACTTGACATAATCATCGTATGTATAAGAGGGTTTCGGTTCCTGCAGGAGCGACGATGGGAGATAGGGTTTGCTTCCGAATAGTAATTCGTATGGGCGATAACTTGTGGACTTATGTACGGAGGTATTATAACTGAACATCGCAAAGTGGAAGTACTCATCCCAATCATTTTGAGATGGTTTGATGTAGTGTTTAAGGTAATCCTTGAGCGTTAGGTGAGAACGTTCAAGGGCTCCATTGGTCTGAGGGTGATAGGGAGTAGTAGATAAGTGTTTAGTCTTGAACAACTGGGTCAAGTCTTTTATTAATTGAGACATAAAGTCAGGATCTTGATCGGTCAGAATAGTTTTGGGGATTCCGAAATATGTAATTAATTTAGAAAAAGTTTTTTCTATTGTTCATTGTTCATTGTTTTTTGTTGATTCATGATTTGGGATCGGTTCGGCAAAGCTAAACTTTGTAAGGTCATCCTGGGCTGTGAGAATTAATCGATTTCCGTTTTCCGTTATTGGTAATGGACCTACGATATCCAGTGCCAATTTTTCGAAGGGTTTGTCGGATGTACTGGTAATTTCCATCGGCTTGTGGGTTTAAAATTGGTTTTGTTCATTTGACATGATTTACAATGTTTGACATAGTGGCGTATGTCCTTTTTCATAGAGGGCCAATAGAAATTTTCCTTGATTTTAGAATATGTTTTATTAAAACCGTAATGACCAGAGAGCTTGCTATCGTGATTATCTATGAGAATTTGGTCGATTTCCGTTTTATTTTTGGGAGTAGCGCGTGTATTGTCGAAAATGGTAATTGTATTCTTTTTGAATACAAATTTAAGCATCTCATAGAGGTTTTGTCGCTTGATGTGTTTATGATTGTCGGGGGGAATGAGAACGAATTCTTTTTCGCGGATAATTCTTTTAAAATTTTGAAGACATTGGAACAGGTCTTTGCATTCGAGTTTGTCGAAGTGATGTGTAGTACTGAATGCGATATAGAAGGTTTGGTTCGGATTCGAGATCTTTATAACACTGTTCATGGAAGGTTTGAGATTGTTGATGTCGAAATTAGAAGTTATGTAATCTGTGTAAGGGTTGGCTTCGTCCAGGTCTTGTGACCAAAAGATTAATGCTGGGTCGCGGAGTTTTGCTAGCTGACGGTTGTCTTTATTGAAAATGATTACATCTTGGTTGGTATAATGGAATTTAATAAACTCACGGTATCCGGGTTCTTGGGGAATAGTAAGACCTATCAAATTTTGATCAGGGAGAAGACGGGATAGACCGTCGGCGTTGGAATTGACTCGACCAGGTTTATATTTTATGTCGTACTCGTATTCATTCATTCGTAGTCGCCAACCTACGAGCCGAGAAGAAGGATTCTGACAATTAAAAAGCCATTGGAGGGGTCTATGGTCGATATAGATAGTGAATTTTCGACCGTACAAATAGGGTCTAAAATGTTCCATCGATCTTAGGATGGCCAATAATTTTTTTTCGGTGGTTGAATAATTTGCTTCGGCGGGATTCAGTGTTCTTGAATAGTAAGAAATGGGTAGATCTTCGTTATTGTGGATCTGCGAAAGGACTCCTCCAACGCCGATATTGGAGGCGTCAGTGGTTAAAACGAATTCACGTGTGAAGTCGGGGTATTGAAGGATTGGTTTTTCGGTCAATTTAGTTTTAAGTGTCTGAAACGCGTGTTCTTGGTCATTAGACCAGGTCAAATCAACATCCTTTTTAAGGAGTTTGGTGAGTGGCTTTGCGATACTAGAAAATTCTTTTATGAATTTCCGATAGTAACCGACCATACCAAGAAAGGTGCGGATTTCCTTAACGTTACGCGGTTTCTGAATTGATTTGATCGCGTCGACTTTCGCGGGATTTGGTTGTAAACCTTTATCTGAAATTACGTGACCAAGGTATTGACATGATTTATTTAAGAATTCACACTTGTCCGGTTGTAGTTTAAGATTATTCGATCTTAGGCGTGAAAATACGTTTTTAAGTTTGTTGTTGAGGTCAGAAAGGCAACTACCGTAAATCACGACGTCGTCCAGGTAAACGAAACACTGATTATGTGTTAAACCAGTGAGGACATTGTTCATCAACCTTTGAAAGCTGCCGGGTGCGTTCTTTAACCCGAAAGGCATTCGCAGGTACTCGTAATGACCGTTGGGAGTTGTAAACGCGGTCTTGGAACTATCTTTTGGGTCCATTGGGATTTGGTGGAACCCGCTCGCCAAGTCCAGGGTCGTGAAATATTGCGCGTGACCCAATTGGTCTAAAATATCCTCGATATTCGGCAAGGGGTAAGCGTCTCCGATAGTTTTCTCATTTAGTTTGCGATAATCTATTACGATCCGCCACTTGCGTTCGCCGGATGCATCGAGTTTTTTCGGGACGACCCAAAGGGGGCTAGACCAAGGACTGGTCGAGGGCTTGATTATACGTTGCTTAAGCATTTTGTCAATTTGCTTGTTAACTTCGTTCTTATGAATTTCAGGGTATCGATAAGTTTTAGCATGGATAGGGACTTCGTCCGAAGTAGGGATACTGTGGGAAACAGCGTTGGTAGAAGTGAGTTGGTCATTTGGTAAATGAAATATGTCGTTATACTCGTGACAAATAGAACGAATGGAAGTTTTTTCTTCGGAATTGAGATGTTCGAGTCGGAGATTTTTTTCTAAAATTTGTACGCGTTGAGTCTTTGAAATGGTAGAATCAGAGGATATTGAAAATACTTGTTTAAATATAGGAGCAGGCTCAATGCTGAGTTCCGGTGTCGGAATCGTTTTTGTTAATAGACTCTTATTTACGGTTGTGACGAGGGCGCAGTTATTTTGATTTACGTGGATAAGTGAGTTAGGAATTAGTAGGGCCTCATCGTTTTTGATTGTTTGGTTTAATAGAAGACCTTCGCGTCGATTATTTGGGTTTAGGATTCTTACGAGAACTACGGTCTCGGAACGAGGGCTAACAGTTATCGTCAGGTTAGAAAATTGAGGTGTGTTCCTCTGAATTGGAATAGAAAATGGTAACGACTCGAGATACAGCGTGGAATTAGAATAATTGATTGTTGCTTTATGGGTTTGGAAGAAATCATCTCCGATCAGGCCATCGAACGGGATGTTTGTCGGTTTGTCGACGATGTGGAAGACTGCGTTAATGGAATTAGTATGAAATAGAAGATCTAGCTTTGTTTCTCCTAATGTGGTTATCGGAGAGTTTAGATTGAGTTCGAGTCGGAGATTTTTTTCTAAAATTTGTACGCGTTGAGTCTTTGAAATGGTAGAATCAGAGGATATTGAAAATACTTGTTTAAATATAGGAGCAGGCTCAATGCTGAGTTCCGGTGTCGGAATCGTTTTTGTTAATAGACTCTTATTTACGGTTGTGACGAGGGCGCAGTTATTTTGATTTACGTGGATAAGTGAGTTAGGAATTAGTAGGGCCTCATCGTTTTTGATTGTTTGGTTTAATAGAAGACCTTCGCGTCGATTATTTGGGTTTAGGATTCTTACGAGAACTACGGTCTCGGAACGAGGGCTAACAGTTATCGTCAGGTTAGAAAATTGAGGTGTGTTCCTCTGAATTGGAATAGAAAATGGTAACGACTCGAGATACAGCGTGGAATTAGAATAATTGATTGTTGCTTTATGGGTTTGGAAGAAATCATCTCCGATCAGGCCATCGAACGGGATGTTTGTCGGTTTGTCGACGATGTGGAAGGCTGCGTTAATGGATTTAGAATGAAATAGAAGATCTAGCTTTGTTTCTCCTAATGTGGTTATCGGAGAGTTTAGATTGAGTCCTTTTAAACATACGGGGTTGGAATTAGAAATAGTAAAAGAGTCGAGGCTAGATAGTTTTATTAAAGATATGGAAGCACCGGTGGTGTCGATGAGAAATTTTAGGGTTTTGTCGTTACATTTGGAGTTTGAACAGTGGAAATTCTCGTAAGTGAGTTCGCTCGCGGCGCAGTAAGAATTGGAAATAATTACATCGCGAAATTTTGTAGCGCTTGCGTTATGTGATCCGTGGGGACTTGAATCGGCGGTTCCCGTGACTTTCGAGTAGAGGGAAAATTTTGGTTAAAGTTAACGTTTCTAGTTGAATTAGAATTAAGATTGGTATTACTTTGATTTTTTCGCGAGTTGTTGTATTGACGCTTTCGACATTCTTCGATCGTGTGTCCCAAATTTTTACAGTATCGGCTTGACATCTTTTTGATGCGAGTTGGAACTTGCGGGTTGTCGCGGCGGCTCGGTTTTGGATTGCGCGAAGTGGATTTGTTTATTAACAACCGGTCGCGGTTTATTACGGAAACAATCTGAAGTCTGGTGGTTCGATCGTCCGCAGATTTTGCATTTCTGCGAGGTTACTCTGTACGAGAGGCGAAGAGCCTTTTCTTCAGCGATTGCTGCTGGTAGGGCACTACTGATGCTATCGAATTCGCGGTAACGAAGCATCTGTGAGATATTGGGGTGCGTGTGGTAAACAAATCGATTCAGAGTCATGTCTTTGATCATTAGGAGACGACCTTTAAGTTTATTTGAGTCTGCTTCCGAACCGTGGATTGACGCTAGGATTCGAGAGGAAAGATCCTCAAGTTTCTGGTAAAAATTGGAAACGTTTTCGGAAGGTTCTTGTTTTATGCTGGTGAGCTCTTCAAGCAATTGATCTAGTCAGTTCGCAGTGAACATCTACCTGTTCGCGGGCACGATCTGTGATCTTACTTTTTACAAACAAAAATAATGGACCTTTTTGTGATTGTGGCAAGTTCGAATACAGAGTCCACTTGTTTAATAAAACTTCTGAGCTTAAACCGATCTCCGTCGAAGTTGTCGCGAATCAGCCGTATTAAAAATGAGAGTTCGAGGTTGTTGTGACTATTAGCAGAGTTAAATGAGAGAGAAGAAGCGTTTGACTGATTGGGTGTGTCGTTTTGGGGCATTTTGATGATAATAAGATTAGAGAGAAAAAGGTAGGAAATAGTAGAGGAAAAGCAAGACAGAGAAAATGCAAGAAAATCTTACCTTGGATCGATGTTTTCTGCTACTCGTAGAATCAGGAGTTGAATTACAGTTGTGGCCAACAAACCAATTCGGTAGAGTGATCGATCGTGTGGTTTCTTTTTACAGATGGAGTCGACGTAGACAATAAAAATTGTCGCTCACCGGTCGGGCTGAATAGTTTCTTCAGATGATCCAAACGACTTCAGTTGAGCGTCAACACCATCCCATCCTCGTCGCCAAATTTATGTTGGATTCCTCGTAGGTTTTCGAAGTAAAACTCAAAGTCTTGACTAATTCTTTTTATTTTACTAACTCTACAGAATCTTACAATTAATTATTAGAGATTCTCGCTTATTTTCTTGCCTTTGTTTCTTATTCGTTGATTTAGTAGGAATACGAGCAGAGTAACGATGATTTAGAATTTATTCTGACGACTGACTTTTGAATAAAGTCAGAGAGGTTAAATAGGGTTTCGGAACCCTGGAATTCATCCCTCGAGCGGAGATAACGGCGTCTGGCGCCTGAAGGGCGCGCGTCTTTTACTTATCAAAATCTTAAGCGACCATTAGATGGCCCGAACATAGGAACGCTCTAAAAAGTATTCACGGGGAATTGTCCCTTTTTATGAACCTCGTAACTTTGAAACATTATTGCTACTCTTATTTCCTTAACTATCGAATCTATTCCTAAAACCTTTTAAAATTGGTATTTCTTAACAACCAAACCTACTTAAGAGTCTTTTAGGGTGGTCCATCGAGCGGTATAGTAAGTGTCAAGAATTCTCACGCACAATTAAATCGATGCACAATTCGCGGTAACACAACAATATTGGCTATTGGTACTACATCACTAACAGTGTTCGAAATGTTGTCTATTGGATTGACATGTAATATGTGTAAACTATTTAATATAGAACAGTTGCCATATTCAGATCCAGACAGCTCATGATGAACGAGTACTCTTCTGTAGGCATTTTTAAATTGTTTTACTGTAGTATTGTTGTTACATACATCCTCCACGAGCACGAATTATACTAAATAAAGTTTCTATATGGTCCGGCGATAATTTGTGTGTTAATAAAAATTGAATATTACTAGCAAGTAATATAATATAAGTATAATCTGCCTACATTGATAGGTCAACATTAGTCAAGCCAACATTTTAGTTCTTCATTATCGAAACCAGATAAATTTTCGTGGACCCCCGCTTACGAATAGACAACCTAAGCCTTGACGTCATAGAGATAGGTGAAGCTTATACCGACTCCAAACATTTTCGTTGCTAACTGTGTTGCTAACGGTAAATCACCATATGCAATTTTTCATTAGTGTTAAAATAAAATAAACTAAGTGATGACATTTCAAATGACATTTTTTGGCGTTTTATCGTTAGCAACGAAATTGTTTGGAGTCTGTATAAGCTCCGCCCATCTCTGTGACGTCAGACTTAGGCAGTCTATTGTGAACCCCCATTTTTTTGTCACGCCAACGTAGACCCCCGTCGACTCTCCCGTGGTCCCCTGGGGGTCCACCTGGACCACTTTGGGAATCAATCCTTTAGAAGCTTTCACTTTTTTTAATTCTTTCCTGTAGTTAGTTCTCAGAGAAATAATTTTCTTCTTAACATTATCCCTAGTTGCATTTGTTTTAATTCGTTTATAAATACTCAGAAGCTGGTCGTATGCTTCATTACTTTTATCCTTATTTGAGTATGCTTTCGAAGGAACATTCCATAACTCGGGTAGCTCTCTGTAGTTTTCAATGAAATTTAATAATAACGCATCCCGATGTGCATGCATTAAGCTGGCCGTCCACTAGCGCGGAAAGAGCGGCGCGGCGGGGCGCGGTTTTTGTAAGAATTATTGGAAATAAATGTATCTCCGTCCACTAGGTCGGCCGCGCAAGGTAAAGCCGTAAAGCGCGGCGCGATACCATATGACGATCCCATATGACGTAATTGGTAATAATAATAATTTTATTTAGTGATATCATACAGTTGTATTTTCACAGGTCATGTGTATGTAGGTTTCAAGTAACAAGACATCATACAAAAATAAATTTAAATATCATAAAATTATCTTTGTCATGCAACAATAAAATACAAAAACTAAAACTAAAAAAAACATTTTTTAAAATAAATTATTAGAAAAATTGAATTGACACAACGTAATACTAACACTAATCAAAACGAAGCTTTTTACTGAAGATGTTCAAAATGTCGACCTGCAACATCAATACAGTTTCTCATTCTACGTTCAAAGGAAGCCCGAACTCTTTCAAATAGCCCGTAGTTTTCACGAATTGTCTGGCAACCCCGTTCTATTCGTTGCCGCAAGTCTTCAACATCGTTTACAGGTGTCGCATACACTAAGCTTTTTAAGTAGCCCCATAAACAAAAGTCTAGCAGGTTCAAATCCGGCGAACGTGCAGGCCATGCAATGGGGCCTCTTCGTCCTATCCATCTCCCAGGAGTTCCATCCTGCATAAACCAGAGATTGCCGGTAAATCTCTGGTTTATAGTCTTCCAAAAGTTGAGGTAGAGTGATTTTCCAAGAAATCCAAATATGTTAGACCATTTAATGGTTGTGGTAAAACTATCGGTCCCAACAACCTATCCCCTACGACGCCTAACCAGATATTTAAACTAAAACGCTGTTGATGTTTGGTTTCAACAACGGCTCGAGGATTCTCGTCAGACCACACATGATTATTGTGGAAATTAAATATTCCATTTCTGGTAAAACCAGCTTCATCGGTGAAAAGTATGTTAGCTGAGAATCCTCGACGTTCAGCAGCTTCTCGTAAAAACCACTGACAGAATGTCAACCGTGCGTGGTAATCCGGAGGATTGAAGGCTTGGACACGTTGGATATGGTAAGGGTAAATAAGTTGCTCATGGAGAGTTCTCCAAACAACATATCCACTTGTACCCACTTGAGCCGAAATTCTTCTCACACTTGTTTCGGGATTTTCAGCAACTGTATTTAAAATTTGTTCTTCTATTTCCGGTGTACATAGGGATCTCTGCCGTCCGGTATTATAAGACCTTTTTTCAAACGATCCAGTTTCTTTAAGACGGTAAAAAGTGACTGAAACGTAACATGTGAAGGTAGCTGGCGATTGGGGAATGTTTCAGCATAGAAACGACGTGCTCTCAAACTATTTCCATTGGCACGGCGTACATAAACAAATACAAATACAGAATTAGTATTACATTGTCTCAATACAATTTTTCTAATAATTTACTTTAAAAAATGTTTTTTTTCTCGGAAACCTTAAGGAGTACAAATTTTGTTTTCGAATTAATATTGTTTAGAATTAAGCTATCTAACTAAAAAATAGTGGTATTTATTTTCACTTCCGGTTCAACCGGAAGCAATGGAAACATCATACTATTCTCAAAAAGAGACAGTTTCATACTGTATCGATTTGCCAAGTCTTAAATCTGTAATAGTTATAGTTTAAAAGAAAAAACGTAGTCCCAAAAAAATTTAACATCCTGTATTTCGAAAACGGTTGATTTTCGCACCCATGTTGATTAACACTTTTCGACTTGTTTTCGACTGTAGTACTACCCCTATAAATATTTAAACGTTGTTTTAAAACACCCTGTATAAAATTGCAAAACTGTGTGTAATGTTAGTAATTTCCAAGCATAACGGTTTGATGTTGCCATGGGACAGCTCCCCAATTATTGAAGTATTCTGTGAATTGTTTCCTTACTCTAAACGCTTTTGACGTATTTCTAACATTGCTACCACGTACTGGAAGTAATTGATTGTCTGGAAATCGTTCAATGTCATCCACATTATCATTTGTGATCTGTACTGACGATCGTAAATAGTTGTGTAAAACACAAGCTGCTTTTACAAGGTCAGTTACCTTGTCAATTTTACGTTCAAAGGGTCTTCTAAAAATACGAAACCGTGAAGCTAGTACACCAAACGCACATTCCACTGTCTATCGAGCTCGGGAAAGCCGAACATTGAAAACTTGATGAGCGTAATTACCAGTTACATATCTTCTTGGTTACGGTCTCATTAGATTTTCTGATAAAGCTTCATCTCCTACAAAAACGTACGGTACTAAGTTAGTAATCGTAGGTAGATGTGCCGGCGACGGAAGTAGTAAAGTGCGTTTCATCATTTTTCTGCCTAGCACACTGCTTGAAATATGCATCACTAAATCTTCCCATCAGCTCCAACATCAACGGTGATAAATTTGTAGTCCGCATCAACTGTAGCTAATAAAACCACAGAAAAAGTGTGTTTATAATTATAGTAAGAAGAACCGCTGTTTGCAGGCTTTTTGATTACGACATGCTTCCCATCCACTGCTTCAACGCAATGCGGAAATTGCCATCTTTGTTCAAATCTGGTAGCAACTGACTCCCATACGTTTGCCGTATGTTCTGGAAGGTATTTTGGTTGCATACGTTGCCATATAACGACAGCTACCTCTTTTACAATATTGGATACCGTTCGATCTCCCGTTCTGTAGTTGTAAGCCATACTTTTATAGCTGTCACCACTGGCCAAATATTTAAAAAAAGATATTAAGTACTGAAAAGAAAGAAATTGAAAAGTAGTAAAATATTTGAAAACTATTTCTCTTAAAAATAATATAATAAATAAGTAAAGAAATCATAAAACACTTGTTGGAGAAGAATCAAAAAATATTTGGCTGAAATTGAGATGCAGCTTTCGAGATGCTCGACGACGGCAGCAAAAATGTTATAAAAGTGGTTCTGCTCCGCAGCACGTCAAGCCGTGGAAGTTTCAAAAACAGATGTCATTCCTTGAACCGTTTATGACAACTGGCCCACGTGAAGGTGTGGTTGCGATTCTCATCCTCCATCAGAACCATAAAGGAGTGAAAATTTGGTGGAAAGTCAGGACGAGGAAGAAGGATTGCAATGGAAGACTTTCAATCGATGATGAAAGAACTGTCGTTGAGCAACCCCTAGGTTCTATTGGAGATAATGGTAATGGAAAAAGGAAGCGTGCAACTGTATCATTACCTCAGACTCCAAATTTAACAGCACATACTATGCGGAAAAAGGAAAAACACGGTACTGTCGACATCTGTGATATTATGAGTCGATCGATTCAACAGCGAGAAGAACGCGTACGACAACGAACGGAAGATAGAAGAAAACTATTGGAGGAAAACGCGAACACGGACGATCCCCTCTATAACTTTTTCATTTTCTCCCCTTTATCAGCATAGGGTCAGATCGCAAGTTTTCCAGGCAGCCACCTTCTACGTGCTCATCCTTTTATGACTCAAGTGCAAATAACACTACTTTCCATCCTCCTAATCCAACCACCTCCCAGTTATCGCCGCAAGCTTCATCTTTAATACCAATCCACCATACACCTCAGATAGAACAGGAGCTTAAAGTTCTTCCAGTGACCTCTACTGAACCCAAGAGTTTGTGTCTAACTATTTTTGCAATTATGAGTTCGCAATTATAATTAACACTATATTTGTTAAGTACCTTGTGTAGTGTGACCTTTTTTAAAACATGTTTTGTGTTGTTAGTTTTAACCTCTTAAGCGCTTTTTACGTTGAGCGTATGTGGACAATCTGGTGTGCGATTCGTTTTGCCGCATACGAACAAATTCGTCACAACCAATATCTAATTTTTAAAATCGTCATGTCCACCGCATAAAAAAAATAATTACAGTTTCTTCTTATTAGGTTTATTTCAATATTAAAACAACATAATACACATTTTTAACTGAAATAAATATTATATTTAATAATAATAATAAATATTATATAAGTTTTTACAAAAGTTTAACATAAGGTTTTATTTGTTCATAAAAAAACAAAATAATATATTCTTCAGATATATAGAAAATTAGGTATATAATTCTACGTCTATTGCTTGGTGTGGTACTTTCTGAAACAAGGAGCAGGCCATAACCCCACCTTGCAATCAGGGCACCAGTATCGTGATTCCTTTCTAATTTTGTTTTCATAACAAAGGACGCATCGTTTTGTTGTAGGTGGAATGAAATCTGGAAAATGTCGCTCTAGTAGCCGAGAAGGCCTTGGTGCTCTTGATCGGCCTTCTGAAAGATTTTTTTCTTTAGAATATTTTTCGACAAGCATTTCACCCAAGTCCATCAAAAAATTTAGCGGATGTTTTCTACCACCAAGTTTTCTATGAATTTGGTAACAATTTATGGTAGTTATGTCCAAAAAGTGGCGGAATATTTTCATGTAAAATTTTTTTAGTCTCTGGCAGAGGAATAAAAATGTAAATAATTGTCCGCCAGGTCTACACCTCCCATGCCTTTGTTCTATCCTACAACTGCTAAAGGTTTTTTACAGTATGTCCTCCTTTCAGAATTACATCTTGAGTGCCATTGTCGTGGAAGGAGCTTACCTACCATTATTATATCTTTTTTGTCCTTCCGTTTCAATATGATCTGTTTCTTTCTAAACTGTGCAATTTGTTCACCTCTTGCTAATTTTGTGTTTTTAACTTTTGCTGGGATTCCTCTTCTGTTTGATCGGACAGTTCCTACACAGTCAGTATTACATTTTGCTAATAGTAGAGTAATAATTATCTAAAAATAAACAGTAGCCACTTTCCAGAAGTGAATGTGTAAGTTCTAAAACTATCCTGGAAGATATCGGTTCATCAGGGTAATGAGAACCATATAACGTATCTCCACCAGTATATATAATGAAATTATATACATATCCCGATTCACTTTCACATAAGGAAAATAATTTCATTCCGAATCGTTTTCTCTTGGAAGGAATGAATTGTCTCCAGCTTAGTCTATCTTTCCATCCGATCAACGATTCGTCCACACTTACATTCCTTTCAGGTTTATAAATTTCCATAAATTTACGTCGGAGATAATTTAAAATAGGAGCAATTTTGACTAATTTTCGATTATTACTTATATTCATTTGTTCATTATTTGCAAAATGTAAAAATTTAAGCAAGAGATGAAATCTGTTTTCAGACATTATTCTTTTGTAAAAAGGCGTTGCAACGCTCTCGCGGTTTGAAAAGTACATTTTAGATTGAGGTTTAGCACAAATGCCTTTTAAAATAAGTAGTCCTAAAAACGCGTGTGATCTTGATCTTTTCTTTAAATTTTCCTTATTTCTATCTAAAAATTGGGTGGCGTATCGATTAGTTTCAATAACAATAACATTTATAAGCTCATCAGTGAAAAATGTTTCAAATATCTGCAATGGATTGTCTTTAGTGAGATCTCGTATTTGTACACCTGACTTGCAGGTAAATTAATTTCAAAGATGCGAATATATCCGGCATACCCACTTCGCAGCGACATTCGTCATGACGATTATATACGGCATAAGCGCTTAAGAGGTTAAATAAAGTAATGTTTGAAACTTACAGGGAATAATTGTTTTATATTACTTACCTCAAGAATACTCCAAGTTTTTCTTCAGTCCCTATCGGCTTTTGAGCATTACATCCATCTGCATCAATAAATTGTACTTCGGTAACTGGTTTCGGTTCAAACGGAAGTAATTGGTGAAGACATCATCCGGAAACTCGGAAGTCATTTTAAATTGCCCATGAGTTTTTCTTTTAGATAGGTAAAAGTTAAGAGGGCACTACATTTTTTTTTTCACAAAAAAGAATAATAATACTTCTTCCCCTTCAGCACTCGAGTCTGAATCAGATTCAGAGCTTAATTAATTAGCTTCTCGTTTATTGTAAGATTAATTAATTAAATTAAAACCGCGTTGCTAGTGATCGCGAGCCGTAAGAAACTGCGTGGCAATTTGCTAATGTCAACGCTACGCGTGCCATGTGTTCGCGTCATGTCGATCGTGTCACGTTAAGCCGCATTCACATGGGTCGGGTTTCACGCGCGTGGCTGCACGCTCGTCTGACGGTTACCACGCTCGAATTAAGGTACGATAGCGTGAAAGCATTCACACGACAGTTTAGCTACAGTCAAAATGTATCGGTTCGTTATGCTCTTGTTGCTAATTTAATGGTTACGGAATTAATTAATAATGAAAAATCAAAGAAGACCAGAAAGAAGAGACGTTGGTGGACACGCGATTGGATTTTTTAAAACGCAATATAAAAGGCGCATCAACGTTCATCGAACATGAACTAACAACAAAATTTCCAGAGGACTTCAAAAATATGTTGAGAATGTCAGAAACACATTTTAATGATTTATTAACCAGAGTAGGTCCTCGTATTACAAAACAAGATACAAATATGAGACAAGCTATTTCAGCAAGAACAAAGTTGGCAATAACGCTGCGATACCTGGCATCTGGAGATTCGTTAAAATGTTTAGACAACTTGTTTCGGCTTCAGATAGGTCAACATAATCCTTATGCTGCCTCAGTGCTCTGACATTGGGTTGTTATCTATTTATTGGTTATATAGGGAATCATTTGAATTGATTAATTTAATTGCGGAAAACAATTGAATATGTAATTATTAGTCGTTCTCAACTCTAGGTTGAGTTGAACAGATGGCTTCCATCGCGATGGATGCCAATCTGGACTCCGCCTATTGGCCGCAGATTGTAATTAGTTTCACATATAGAATGAATTTTTCATTTATTTATTTTTTTTTTCTTTATATTATTGTTTAACTTTTTTATGTTGGTTGTTGCGGTCAATAAAGTACTATTGTTATTATTATTATTATTAATACTTGTTTAGGGTTCCAAAAAACACAATTAGTGCATTTTACCACAAGTTCTAACATCTATATATGAAATGCTCGAAGAATTTATACAGGTAAACACTTATTAGCATTATTTTTGCTCATTTTTACCAATTTCCTGTTTACTGTTGGTTTATTACCATGTTTCCAGTCAAAAATCTATAAGCATTCGGGACANAAAAAAAAAAAAATGAATTCGGAAATTATCTTAGCCAGGTAATGAACATAATTTTACTATTGGTCGAACTAGAGTAGTAGTCGGTGTCTTTATTGTAGCCACTCTAACACGATTATCAGCCCCAGGGTGAAGTTCCAAGACACGTGCAGTGGTCCACTTGGACGGGGGAAGCCGTTCGTCCTTGATAAGAACGAGACTACCAACTTTAGGTAAGTTCTTTTCTTGATGCCACTTGTTTCGGTTTTGGAGAGATTGGAGATAAAATACTTTCCAATGCTTCCAGAATTCTTCTATCAAACGTCGGAGGAACTGGTAACGGTTGAGACGTGAGATGGTTTCATCCAATAGAGATGGTTCTGGAACCACAGATAACGACGACCCAATCAAGAAATGAGCTGGACATAAAAATTCAAAATTAGTAGGGTCATTGGAAACAGGACAGAGAGGACGGGAGTTTAGGACGGCTTCTATTTGTATGAGGACAGTGGTGAATTCCTCGTAAGTGAGAACGGTGGAACCCATAATTTTCCGAAGATGTGTTTTTACGGAGCGAACTCCAGCTTCCCACTTCCCTCCAAAATGGGGTGCTGAAGGGGGGTTGAATCTCCAACGGGTTCCATCGTTGCTGAGGACGTTGATTAAATGATTCCACTCCTTGGAGGCGGAGCTGAAGAGGGATCGTAGTTCCCTATCTGCCCCAATAAGGTTGGTACCACAATCCGAATACAAACACTGGCAAAGACCACGACGTCCGGTGAATCGTTTGTATGCGGCAATGAATCCATTCGTCGTGTAGTCAGTGGAAATCTCTAAATGTATTGCTGATGAAACTAGACATACAAATAGAATTAAATAAGATTTATATGTTTTGTGACCTCGTCCTTTGTGTGTTTTCAGAATAAATGGCCCAGCATAGTCGACCCCAGAGTGGAGAAACGGTCTCGATGGGGTTACTCGTGACGGAGGTAGTTGACCCATCATCTGTTGACTGGTTTTTGCACGTTGACGAGCACAAACGATGCATTGATGTATGAAGGATCTGACTGGAGATCTTCCACCAACAATCCAAAATCGTCGACGAATGGAAGATAATGTAAGCTGAGTTCCACCATGAAGAACTCGACGATGATGAGCATCAATGATTAGTTTTGTGAAGGGATCGTCCTTGGGAAGAATCATAGGATGTTTCTCGTCCCAATTCAAAACGGAAAATTGTAGACGTCCTGTAATTCGTAGAAGTCCATGGCCGTCTATGAAAGGGGTAAGTCGATAGATCGAACTACTTTTTGAAATAGATTTTCCGGTTAATAGAATTTGAATTTCTTCTCTAAAACTGGTTTTTTGAACCTCTTTAACCCAAAACAACAAAGATTTTTCGAGTTCTTCTGGAGTTAAATTGCCTGAAACATTTGAATTTTTTGATTTATTTATAAAACGGAAACACCATGAAGTGACCCGAATAAGCTTGTTTAATGTAGAATATTTTTCTTTTAAATTCCAGGTTTGAATCGCAATGTGATGAGAAGAAGATGTCCTTTTAATTTCACGATCGGCTTCGACTGAGTCAGCAATTTTTAACGAAGGCCAATCTGATGAGGGAAGTTGAAGCCATGATGGACCGGACCACCATATCGATTGCTGTTGAAGTTTATTTATTGGCACACCACGGGAAGCTAAGTCAGCTGGATTATCGGAACCAGGCACGTAAGACCACTTTGCTTGTGATAGTTCTTGAATCTCTATGACACGGTTACGCACGAAATCTTTCCATCTGTTGGGATGGCTGCGTATCCATGACAAAGCGACAGTGGAATCAGTCCACAGATAAGTTGAAAAGTTTTCGAATTCTAGCGTAGATCGAATCCGATGTACCAACCGAGATAGAACTACCGCCGCGCACAGTTCTAAGCGCGGAATCGAAACAACTTTTAACGGAGCCACTTTTGTTTTAGAACTTATCAACACAACCCGCACCTCCGCTAAGGTTTCAACCCGAATATACGCAACCGCCGCGTATGCGTTTGTTGATGCATCAGAAAAACCGTGGATTTGAATGTTGGATTTATTGTTATCGATGCCAAACCATCGAGGAATGCTGATGGTAGTAACGTTTAGAAGGTCTTTTTGAAAATTTTGCCACCGTTTCGCGAGATCTTCCGGTAATTCATCGTCCCAATCAAGACCAAGCACCCACAATTCTTGCATGAAGATTTTTGCCGTTATTATGAACGGAGAAAGAAGACCGAGGGGATCGAAAAGTTTCGCGATGAATGAAAGAACAGATCGCTTGGTAAGATTTTCATCGGTATGAGTAACACTTAAATTAAATAAAAACTCGTCTTTTTTATTATTCCACAGAAGTCCCAATGCGCGTGGAAATTCGGATTCGTCTTCAAATTTTATGGTATCGTTCATGGAAACGTCATCGCGCGGTAGATTTTCAAGCGTAGAAGCTTGATTCGAAATCCATTTCCGCGCGTGGAAACCGCCCGCCGTAAGTATACTGTTTGTTTGATTAATGAGAGTTTTAACTTCTTCAATGGTCTCTGCGCCCGACAAAATATCATCTACGTACGTGTCTTTTTTCAGAGCCACTGATCCGGAAGGTTGAATTGTGGAGTGCTGATCAGCCAAATGGTGCAGGCACCGGATAGCCAAGAACGGAGCACACGATAACCCATAAGTAACAGTGTTAAGTTCATAATTTTCTATTACTTTATCCGAACTATCGCGCCAAACAATTCTTTGAAAAGATCGATCATTCGGATGAACGTTTATTTGACGGTACATCTTTTCAATGTCGCACGAAAACACGATTTTATGACGTCTCCATCGGAGGAGAACGTCAACTAGCTCGGCTTGCAGTTTTGGCCCGACGTGTAAGCAGTCATTAAGGGAAAGGCCCGATGACGTAACAGCTGAACCGTTGAAAACTACGCGGAGTTTTGTCGTGGAACTTGATTCGCGTACTACACCGTGATGCGGAAGGTAATAATTCGTATTGTTTGGGTTTAACGACACCAAACTCATGTGCCCTAGTGTCAAATACTCGTGCATAAAATCACGGTAGGCTAGAAAAAGTTTTTCGTTAACGGCGAAACGTTGCTCCATACGACCGAAAGAACGAACCGCGACGTGACGCGATGAACCGAGATCCGATGAAGGTCGTCTAAACGGAAGCCGCACTACAAAACGTCCGTTTACGTCTCGCGAATGAGTGTTTATAAAATGGTTCTCGCACTCAAGATCGTCTGAGGCAAGTTTTTGAGTTGAATTAGTGTCGTCCTCGATTTTCCAAAATTTTTGAATTGCGGTTAACAACTCCCGATCAACGGAACATTGGAAACCGAACCGTTCCGAATTTGCACTTGGAAAAGAAACGTGACCGAAAAGAATCCATCCGAAAAGAGTCTCTTGAGCTACCAAAAAACCGTTGTTAAATTTCCGAATATTATTCAAAATAATTCGCGAATAAAACTTCACCCCGAGAATCAAATCAATTCGACGATTCGAATAGAATTCTGGATCGGCTAAATCCAAAGAATTTACTTCAACCGGAATGGTTTTTGGTTCTTGTTTCGGTATGTAGGAAGTCAATTTTGGTAATATGAGAGTCTCTTCGACGATGGAAACGTTGTTGTCACTTTTGGAAATGATATTAACCGACGTTGTACCGTTTGAAACGCACGTTTGTGTTGATCCAACGCCGTTTATTGGTACGCATGTGGCTTTGCGCGGTAACGACAGACGCTGCACAAGAGCCTCGCTCACGAAAGAAACTTCCGACCCTTGATCGATCAAGGCGCGAACCAAAAGGGAATCACCTCGAACCGATTTTACCCGCACCAAAGCTGTAGCTAGGAGAACCGAGGAACTGAGATGAAATGTGTTGACCTGGTGACTCGTTGAGGTACCAGGGACGCTTACTTTACTTTCGACAAATTCGTTGTTTTTGTTAGAATTTGAGTTGCAACTTTTATTTAATTTTTCAGGAGGAAATTCGTGCAAAATGGTGTGATGACGTTTTGAACAAGTTTTGCATCGAGTTGCTACACGACAGTCAGGAAGATAGTGATTCCCGAGACAATTAAAACACCGCTTATTTTGAATTACGAATTCGCTCCTTTGTTTCGGAGATTTTGTAAGAAAATTATCGCATCGAAATATTGAATGGTCACCATTACAAATAAAACATTTCTGTAC
>NW_019280954.1:2914-19863 GCF_000648695.1 Onthophagus taurus
CATGGATAAATTGAAGCAACATGAACGTAGAAACAACAACAGATGTAACAACTGATTTTACAACTGATATAGAAACAACAACAGATTTTACAACTGATATAGAAACAACAACAGATGTAGAAACAACAACCGATGTTATGGAATCATTAATATGAACTTTCAATCAAATTAAAAAAACTTTATTATAATAAAATTTTAGTTTTGATCACGAAGTTTAATGTTAACCCGAAAATTTCATCGGAACATAATAAAATCTAGGAAACTTTATGAAAACTTCAAATTATCTAATAAAACTTCATCAAAATGTTAAAAATGTATTCGAAGGAGGAATATTTTCGTCTTGAGAGACTTAAGGCTAAACCAGAATGTTTTCAGTAATCGGTCTAGTGTTAGTTCTAGTTTTAGTGCAATAAAAATATGCAACATAGTAATATAGCTTTATACTAGTTCTAGTTTTATATTAGCAGTAGAACTAACACAAGACATAGAACTAGAATCATTCGGATTTAGCCGCACGTCTCTCTTAAAAACCTTAATAGTCGTTATTTACTTGGTTATTATCTAACATACATGACGTCGACTGAAATGTAAAACGGTAGCGATATATAATATAATATAATATATATGGGAGGGAATAAAGGTCGCATAAGCACCATCTATGTTCCAATAGTTCATACATAAATATCAAATAACTTCCAATGAGAGACGAAGGTGACGCTCGCATGATATGATATATTTCACAGCCCCCTCCTTCTCACAATAAATTTTACAACTATTATAATAATAATAAAACTACAATCAATTTTTTATTTAAAAATTATTATATTTACGACTTAAATACAAGTAGCATTATGTTGATTACATAAAAATTTTTTTCCCTTAACAAATATTTGATCGTAGGAGGAAATTATGGTATCAATAAAGAATATTAAATAGGACACGAAGCGTTTTGCTTGGAGGTTATAAAACGGTAAATATCTCGTTAACGATGCTTCAAATCGAAAAATAAACTGAAAAATTACCCCCTACAACCCCATGTCGCCTATGACAAGCACGAACAACATGACGCAGGTGAAAACTGCTAAAAGGGCCCTATTTTGTTATCAAGCTGATGACGTGATGCCGCCGGATCGTATGGTGGTGACGTCATCTAGACAATCATGTACCATTTAGGTGTGGGATTTGGGGTGTGGGCCGATAGGGGGAGCAGGGTGCGGGTGGGTGAGGTGCGGAGTGAGGGGTGTTGGATCTGCATCGATACATCGAGGCCACGATACATCCGGGCACAAAGCGTTTGGCTTGGAGGTTATAAAACGGTAAATATCTCGTTAACGATGCTTCAAATCGAAAAATAAACCGAAAAATTCTATCGGGGGTTCGAGCATGCGGGAAGTGAAGTGATGGAACTTAGGAGGGTATAGAGGTGGTGGTAACCTTTATTGCAGACATGTTTATATTTACTTAATAAAAAATAAAGCAACGCTACGGTTGCTGCTAAAAAAAACATCACGGCAGCAGCTGTCAGTCGGGAGAGATAAGGATTAAAATAAAAAATTATAGAAGATTAGAGATTATTTATTTATTTAAAAAACCATAAATTATATAAATTTAATAAGATACATTTATTATTATTATTACATTCTTCATAGATGAAGTCGGTTTCGTTAACACACAATAAGTGTTCATTACTTTACGTGTTGGATCATAACATTCATTCTCCACTTTTACCCAGAAATGCATTATGGGTATGTGTAGGTCCTTATGTTTCATATAACCAAACAACATTTTCGGTTGACACCCCAATTTTTTGCTTCATCGTAAAACATTAATGATGTTGCTAGACAGGCTCCAAACTAACGTTGTCTTATCATTTCTTGGGGAATTATATTGCTTAATAAAGAGAGTTTAATTCGATCTACACCTGTTAACACCATGATGAGATGCGCCAATGTCCCCAGGGTAGAGTATCAACTGTCCCCGGAATAATACATCTTTTATCATCGCGAGAACTAAGTGCAGTTTTGGTTTGCGCAATTATTGATACTTGGTGGTTCCGCGATTGAAACAATTTTTGGGTGACGAGCATTTCTTTGTCCTCTCGCAAACATTCTAAGTAATCATCGAAACTGATTACGTTTTTAACAATAGATGTTTTTATGCCTTTAGCTTTTTTAACTTTATCTTCCCCCTCCACTCGGCATGCGTACATCTTCGATCTCAACCCCACAAATTCAGTCATTACCTTACCGGCATTCTCATCTTTCATCATACCGAGAACTTTTTTATTTACACGAGGAATGTTGTAGACATTATTTTCAGGATAATCACTAGTATCGAAATATTTCGAGGCATCGCATCGAATCACTTCATATAAATCCGGACATTCGACTTCGTATATAAGGGAATCTGTGTCGGTGTAGCAGATTCTGGCCTTGTTACCGAATCGTCTCCTCATATACGAACAATGAAAATCATACATTTTTAATTTTGATATATCTAAAATACACATACCAACGTAGATGGGTTTATTAAAATAAATTTCCATTTTATTGAGCTCTATAGCAACTAAATTTTCATCGAAGATAATTGAGGATTTGAAATTTGGTTTCGCGATCAACGCCTCAGCGCCGTAACGACCACCCCATTTTGTCACAAGCTTCACAATGGAATGTTTTCGAATATTTTCCATCGTCTTGCCAACATCGTCTTACCAAATACGGCGTTGTTCATTAATTTGAATAAATTTTTCTCGAAGTCATATCTATATATGATTTCAACCAAGCCGACTGTTTAAATTCCAAAACACGATGAATTTTTTTTAAAATTAAACCGTTTTCAATCGCTTGTTGTAAATTACGATAATGCAACACGTATCGCTCTTTATTATATAAAGTGCCCATTAATTTGGTTTGTTTTGAATTTGGTGGTGTGCGATGTTCCGGACAAAATGGAAGGTCACAATGTGAATCATGAATGGATTCGGGGAACTCGAGATCAACTTCTAAAATGTAACCTTCAGGGTTATCCTCAGGTACATTGAAGTTCAGCTAGCCCGAAATTGCTCGAATACGTCTGCTAATAATAAAATATCTGTTTTCAAATATAACTCACTGTAATTTCCTAAATTGTGACAGCCAAAAGCGTTCCACACTTGATTAGCATGCGCATAATCAGTATCTGTAATGTGACTGTCAGTCATAGAGTTATAAAATTTAGATTCATCCGGTAATGCAGTTTCATTTAATTTTGTAAAAGAGTCCAAGTAATCATAAGGAAACACTCCTTTACGCGTTAATAAATTGAATTTAGATTCATCTAAATTTGGAAATTGTGTTTTTAAATTTGGAAAGGAATCTATATAACTTGCTAATTTATCTAAACTCGATGCCATGAACCGAAATGAATCAATAAACCGGAATTTAATTAAATTTTGGTCTATATTTTTAGTAAAAGAAATATATCGCTCCTTATTTATAGGTAGCAAATCGATGCGTCCTTCGAAATCTTTTGCTAAATTCTTTATAATAAAGTGACTATCGTACCCACTTAAATTATGAAAGACTACTGGAATCACGTGACTATCCTGATAGTTAATGTTGCAATCCTCATGCGCAGCTCCTCGATATTTACCAGTAAGGTGACAATGGTCTCGAACTCTGACGTCACCTACGTCAAAGCGGTTTTCGCATATATGACAGCATGATAATGAGCGAAACTCCAGTTCTTGCGGTTCGGTAAGGGGTTCCATGGGTAAGGGACATAGGAATATAGTTTCCACATCTTCCGCTAGCTGCTTCATTTCGGTCGCAAACCACTGCTGACAGTTCTCACCGGCATATGATTTGTAAAAGCTCAGGGACTCGTCATATGAGCATTTTACGTAATAACCAATACTATATGGCTTATGTTGTGTATCAGTCTTTGTTGTTGGTATCAGAAGACATTCTAGATCCGCATACACCACAAATGGAACCGGTTCTTTATTTTGAAAATTCTTGAAATATACCGTTTCACCTTCCTTCGGCATACGGATGCGGCATTCATTCATTTTAGCACAATCCTCCACGTGTTTTTCTAGACCGGTGGAAGTGTAAAAATAGTGAAGGCAACGTTCACAGAAATATTTTTTCGTATGATGTATCGATAATTGAGATGACACTAGTCGGGATAAATCTTTTATCCAAACGTAGTGAAATCTCGGCTTGAATTCACCATCATCATCCCCATCTTCTTCTTCTACATACTTATCTTGGATGAGTAGCAGGTTAACGTGTCTGCCTCTCCTCTCCTTAGCTAGATAGGAAGGAACTACATTATACCGCCCCTTCTTTAGTGATTCGAGAATGTACACGTTGACCGACACATCGTTTTGTTGTTCAAACCGAGGGATTTGTTTCATGACCATCGGCATTGCTATGTTCTTCATATTTAAAACTTCTGAGTAATGTGGATACATGTAAGTTCGGTCGGTGTGATGATTGGCTGGATAAAGCGCTGAAGTCACTGCCCACGCAAAACAAGCTTCATCATCGTTCTTTACATTTACACAAGCATGTTTCAACCTAAGGGCCCTAGGTAATTCAATGTATGACGACCCAAGTTGTGGGGTATATTTATTAATGTTCATCTGTAGGTTTACGATCGCATTTAAAGCCCATCCACTATCTTTTTCTTGAAATTCTTCAAGGTCTTTTAGAACGGGGTCTTGAATGTTGCTCTTAAACCATTCTTCTAAATTGGTGTTGTTATAAATTGCGACATTTCTAGTATTTATATATTTAAATTCAAATACTTCCTTTCCCATTTTCTTAGTTACGAATTCACCACAAAACACAGCGTTAATTTTCAATGTTGATTTTTTCACATCATTAGTCATTCTCCTTATTATCATTTTTTTAGCATCTTCCATAAATTGTCGAGGGTCCTTGTGGGTCAGGTTAATGATGATCCCCGTTCTCATTCTGTTGGAGAACGCCGTCTGAAGGTCTTGCCATTTTACCCGCAAGCTTCTAAAGTTTTTGCGAGTCGGGTTAGTTGGTTTGTACCCGGTCCCAGTTACGTACCGGAGCAATTTTAGCATGCTTCGGAATCCATGCATGTGACCAGCACAAGTGGTTATGTGGTGCTTCTCACCACTTGTGTTGGCTACCTTTAGCGCAGCGTTCATCACCTTAATACTACGATTACAGTCCTTTTTTGCGGGCTCTATATCTTCCCCATCAGCAGTTACAACTCTATGACGCATTTCCTCAACTAGTCTTGAAAAAGACAGGGTTTTGACTGATGTTGAAGCCATTCTAGAACAGCGAAAATTGCGGTTATAACTTCTCGCATGAGATGCAGGATATTAATAAGTTTTTGTCTAATATCAAAGCCTTATATACACATTTTAATTAAAGAAACAAGTTTTGATAATTATTATAATTGGGAAATAACTTTTGATAATCATTAAATCGAAAATAAATTATCTGTTAAGGGGAAGCTAATTATAATATAGAAACCCTACGTGTGGACATGAGTTAATACGCCGGTGACCTTGATAAACATATAGGATTGTTTAAAAATAATTGCAAGTGTCATCACAATTTTTAAAGTTATTTTTAAATTTATATATGCAACATACACATTATACTTGCACGTTTTATGATAATATTACGCAACATTACGTAATCATCAGCTTCAACACCATATTCATTCGGGCAATTACGAAAATGACTACACTTATATCAGGGGAGGGACTTCATATCAAAGGATAGCTAAGGTAAACACTTAAATAATGATGATATGAAGATGATGTGAATGTTAAATATTAATTTACGCTTTAGCAGAAAATCCTATTTTTATATGCATGTAAACTGCCCAGACAGTTTAGGAAAGTGATTCTAAAACGCCTCCCAGTCCAGTCTCAATATTCAATGAATTAAATCGAAGCGTACGCTTATCAAGGTATACGTTTAATGTGGAGGGGGCGCACGTTTCCTAAACTGTCCGGGCTCTGCAATAACAATCTAGCGCGTGACCTTGAGATAACAAACGTGATAATCGAAGAATTCCCACACTTACATGATATTAAATCCGCAAACGACGGAAGTTGATGTTCAACTGACCGATTTATAAATTGCTAGGTAAATTTGATAGGTAGCTGCGGCCCCCCTCTACTTCCTTAATAAATTATTATTTAATTTCCTCTCACGTCAACCCATTCATCATCGATTCCCATCATTGTTCCAAAAAACAGAATTATTTATTAATTTTAAAAAATCTTTTATACTTGCACGTTTTATGTCTTCTGGATTATCTTAATTAATAAACTTTAACAATTTTACTTATAATATTACGCAACATTACGTAATCATCAGCTTCAACACCATAGACAACCGGATAGGTGCGGGGTTCGGGGCGCGGGCTGTAGATCATGATCTATCCAGGCTAGGTCTTAGGGGGGGACAGGGGTTGAACCGGTATTCAACCGGTTGAACAGGGGTTGAACCAACGCCCTTTTGGCAGTTTTCACCCGTGCCATATTGTTCGTGCTTGTTATAGGCGATTGGGGGCTGTAGGGGGGAATTTTTTGGTTTATTTTTCGATTTGAAGCATCGTTAACGAGATATTTACCATTTTATAACCTCCAAGCCAAACGCTTTGTGTTCACATGTCCGGTGGAATGACGTCATCAGCTCGATAACTAAATAAGGCCGTTTTGGCAGTTTTCACCCGTGCCATATTGTTCGTGCTTGTCATAGGCGACGGGGGTTTGTAGGGGATAATTTTTCAGTTTATTTTTCGATTTGAAGCATCGTTAACGAGATATTTACCGTTTTATAACCTCCAAGCCAAACGCTTCGTGTCCTATTTAATATTCTTTTATTTATACCATAATTTCCTCCTACGATCAAATATTTGTTAAGGGAAATCAAAAGAAGCAGTTTTTGGAAATACGTAACAGCAATTCAATACTAATAACTGATATTGCGTTGGAATTTGCGGAAGAGGATGGGGTTAAATTAAATTCAACCACCAATCAATGTTGGTTCCACACCGGCTCTCCAGCAGTATGTTCACAAAACAATGCATTAATTTTACAAAATTTTTTATGTAATCAACATAATGCTACTTGTATTTAAGTCGTAAATGTAATAATTTTTAAATAAAAAATTGATTGTAGTTTTATTATTATTATAATAGTTGTAAAATTTATTGTGAGAAGGAGGGGACTGTGAAATATATTATATCATACGAGCGTCACCTTCGTCTCTCATTGGACGTTATTTGAAATTTATGTATGAACTATTGGAACATAGATGGTGCTTATGCGACTTTTATTCCCTCCCATATATATTATATTATATATCGCTACCGTTTTACATTTCAGTCGACGTCATGTATGTTAGATAATAACCAGGTAAATAGCGACTATTAAGGTTTTTAAGAGAGACGTGCGGCTAAATCCGAATGATTCTAGTTCTATGTCTTTTGTTAGTTCTACTGCTAATATAAAACTAGAACTAGTATAAAGCTATATTACTATGTTGCATATTTTTATTGCACTAAAACTAGAACTAACACTAGACCGATTACTGAAAACATTCTGGTTTAGCCTTAAGTCTCTCAAGACGAAAATATTCCTCCTTCGAATACATTTTTAACATTTTGATGAAGTTTTATTAGATAATTTGAAGTTTTCATAAAGTTTCCTAGATTTTATTATGTTCCGATGAAATTTTCGGGTTAACATTAAACTTCGTGATCAAAACTAAAATTTTATTATAATAAAGTTTTTTTAATTTGATTGAAAGTTCATATTAATGATTCCATAACATCGGTTGTTGTTTCTACATCTGTTGTTGTTTCTATATCAGTTGTAAAATCTGTTGTTGTTTCTATATCAGTTGTAAAATCAGTTGTTATATCAGTTGTTGTTTCTATATCAGTTGTTGTTTCTATATCTGTTGTTGTTTCTACATCAGTTGTTGTTTCTACATCGGTTGTTGTTTCTACATCTGTTGTTGTTTCTATATCTGTTGTTGTTGTTTCTAAAAATTAAAGCTTTTACGTATCTTCATTCATTAAATTTCCTTATTGATGAAGTTTAAAAAAAAATCGTTGATATTATTGAAGTTTTTACGATTTTAATCATCAAATTTTAAAGTTTTGGTGAAACTTCATCAAATAAATACAAATTATTTATTATTATTATTTATTAAAACTTGATGATTAAATGAAGTTTTTTGAATTATTATTAAACTTCTTATAAAAAAATTAAAATTATAACAAGTTAGATGAAGTTGATTTGATTTTATCAAAGTTTTCTTGACGTATAACCCAAAATTGGGATAAATATTGAAGTTTTGAGGTGATTCTTTCGCATTAAATTCAAATTTTTACTAAAACATTAACTTTTTTGATGAAGTTTCATAAAATAACATCGCTATCATTGAAGTTATTAAGATTTCACATTTTTAATTCTCAAATTTTAAAGTTTTGGTGAAGTTTCATCAAATAAATACAAATAATTTATTAAAATTTGAAGATTTGATGAAGTTTCAATTAAATTTTTTGAATCATTATTAGACTTCTTGTAAAAATTAAGTTTTGTTAAAGAATAAGGCTTAAAATTGAATATATTGTGATATATTAGGATTATCCATGTTGCAAGGTAATTAAATTTAATGAAAAACAAAAATAGTAACCTCTTACTTGCAAATTTATTGTTATTTTACTTCGATACTAGTTTCGAGGTGTTACCTCATCATCAGTCGAAACTAAAAATTTTTAAAAAAATTTTAAAAAATAGAAGAACGAAAATGTTAACATATAAAACTTACAGTCAAAATTTTTTAGAGATGTACACAAGCGAGAAAATATTCGTTATAGAAAAATAATAAAGATATGAACATGTTGAAATGTTTTTTAAAAAATTTATGCGTAATAAAATTTTGAAGGTCAAACGGGATAAAAATGGTTGAAGACCGGTAACTAAATAAGAGGTTAAATCTAAAAATAAATAATTACTAACAAATATAATAAATTATGGGAAAACTTACAATGATACGAAGATAAACCGACGTGGCATAGGCTGCGAGACTTCTAACTTAGAAAAAGGCCAAAAAACGTTAAGAAGAATTTAAAAAATATGTTAGAAGTCACGCAGCGATGCGATGGAGGAACCAGAAGAGAAGAGACTAAAACGACCACAGATTACCAGATGCTTAACTTATACCGCTCTCATTTGGACCTCATATTCTATCTCTCTCTAGAGAATTGAAACTGTGTAGATGGCGGTAGTGTAGTCGATCGATAAATTCGAGCGGGAATTTGAATGCTCGTTTAAATAAAAATCTCATTACTTTTTAAATTTTTTTTTAATAATAAGTTCCAAAAAATCAAAAATTGTCATCTCAAAACTTGAACAAGTTTTAAGATGAAAACACTGATTTTTTTAGACTTGTTATTAAAAACAACTAATAAAATATTATTAAATAAAAATGCAAACTTCAGAAGAAGAAATCTATGTATATTTATAGACCAAATTTTACAACTATAGATTTTTAAATATTTAATCGTTTTCATGCTCATGGGTGCGTTTTTGTACAATGGTAAAGCATTTGCTTCAAGGCNCGTTAACGAGATATTTACCATTTTATAACCTTCAAGCCAAACGCTTCGTGTCCGGATGTGTCAAGGCCTCGATATATCGACGATGACGTCATCGTGATAAGGCGGTAGCCTCATTCAATCCCCAGCCTAAAAGAGGGTTCTCGGAGAATGCTATGCTCTGATTGAACCACCCTGCCCTGCCCGCCCGCACCCCGCACCAGAGCACTCAGCCGGTAAGCCAAACCAAACGCTTTGTGTCCGGCCTCGATGATGACGTCATCATCATAAGGCCTGTCGATCCTCATTTAAATTTCCCGCCAAAAAGAGGGTTCTTGGAGAATGCTGCGCTCTGATTGGTTGAATTTAAAATGTGGGCGTGGCTACACCCTCGAAAGGAGGTAGTGGTGGGGATAAAAAGTACTTTTCGACCCCAATGTTAAATCTTATGGAATTTTGGTCCAGAACGCCCATAGCTATACTACTACCTGTATCAAAAACTGGACAAGGGATAGTGCAGAAACAAATAGAAATTTCACAACGAAAATTTGTGATTTTCCATTATTTCGTTCCCATAAACTCGTTTCAAAAGTTGGACAAGGTATAGGAAAAAGGAAATAAAAATCACAGATATTCCATCAAAACAATCAAACGACTTAATAGAACCAAAGAGTAAACCGAATGAAATTGAAAACTCTGATTCTAATACGATACACACCACTCAAACTCAAGAACCGAACAACTCTATAGAAATTCAAGATACAATTTTAGATAATAAAAAGAAACAATTCATTATTACATCAAGTCTTGAAAAAGATTTAGAAGTCAAAATCAAAAACAGAGACGAATGTGAAATCCATCTCGTAAGCATTCCAACGGAAAATCAATACAACCACATTTGAAATTTATTTAAAAATTATATGATCAATAAGAAAATCTTTTACATATACACAACAGATGAACAGCTCTATCGCACAATGTGTAATGTCTACACCAAAGAAATATCTAACAAAGGTCCAAAAGTTATTAGATGTTTCCGTAGAGCAGAAGTTATTACAGAGGAAGAAAGAAGAATTTCAATTTATAGAGAATACCACACAGGATTTACTAATCATAGAGGAATACAAGAAACCTTGGAGCACTTAAAGCGAAAACTTTGGTGGCCAAAAATGGAAAATACCATTACACAAGTTATTAAATCTTGCGACACTTGTAATAGAGCAAAGTACAATCGACATCCTGACGTACCACACTTACTATAGTATTTTTGTAGGAATGTATGTATGTATTAAAACTAATTCCCTCGTTAAAAAAAAGTAACATGTATTGAATTACAAAACAAAAAGAATGAATATAAATTCTTTTACATAAATCAATTTGAACCTAAAATTAACAATATACAGCGTGTCCCGTATCTTCCGCATCAGAGCATTATACGGTTGTAGGATACATTATTCTGAAGCGATCTTTCTAATAAAATTTGTTCGAAATGTTTATAATAACCGCACGGGAACTGTTTAAAGGAACTGTTTTTCGTCCAATCAGCAGATCGCAAATCAGACTCAGGTAATCGGTGCCACCCTCGGCCGGTTCGCTACACCGATGATAACTCGTTTCCCACGTGTACTCACCAATAGATTCGCCATGGAAAGAGAAATAAACTTTTTCGATGAATCAAAGTCGTCCGTTATTGGTCGTCGTTAAACAGTTCCCGTGCGGTTATTATAAACATTTCGAAAAAATTTATTAGAAAGATCGCTTCAGAATAATGTATTCTACAACCATATAATGCTCTGATGCGGAAGATACGGGACACGCTGTATATCAAAATAAAATGAATAATAATATAAGTGAACATAAGTAAAAAAAAAATAATAATTCAATTAGATATTCCGTATCTTTCCGGCGCTCGTTCCGTACGTTCAGATCTACGCAAAATATTCGAATCAGGTATTACAATAATTTCGTTTTGTACATTAGTATCTATTGTCTTTTAATTTGTTTTTGTATCATTATTATTATTATTATTAGTTGTACCTGAACTCTGCATATCGTTAATGGAAGTCCCAGACGAAAGTTTACTCTGAACCATTTGTCGATCAGAAGGTGTTACACGAAATTCAATTGTTTTAGGTGTTTCTGATCCTACTTTAATTAATTGATTTGTATGTCTGCGCCAAACAGTCCCAATATTCAACTCCACCAAGAAATGCAATTCACCTATTTGTTTTATAACTGTTCCTAATTGTCATTTGTTCTTAGAAAAATAATCACGAGCTACGACTCTATCTTTAATATTAAAAATTCTTGTAATATTTTTGGTTCTTTGACTGTCTTTATTTTCAATATTTGGTTTTATTAAATTTAAACGCGATCTAATTTCTCGACCGAACATTAATTTTGAAAGACTCTGTTTTGTGGTACTATGGGGACTTTTCCGATAATGCAATAAAAATTTACATAAATCGTGTTCTAGAGTAGCGGATGTGCTATTCATTGCTCGAAGTGTTTGCTTCAAGGTTTTAACATACCGTTCAGCTAACCCATTAGTAGATGGATTATAAGGTGCTGTTAATTTATGAATAATCCCGTTTACTCGCAAGAATTCCCTAAATTTATAATTTATTATATTTTATTTTCATTCGAGTCAGATATGTCCAGCTAAGCGCGTGTGCTCGAACCGGTCCCGCTAAGTTATTTAATATTTACGTGATTAACCCAGACTACGACCTGATTCATTTAAAAAAAGAAAAAAATGTTTTAGTGTTGATTACTGTGCGAGCTGCGTTTGTTTATCTTTTCTTTTAATCTATAAATTGGATTATAATTTCCTGTATTTCATCGTATTGTGACGGGATTGTGTTAACAAACTGGTTTAGCTCTCTTTTTCCCTCCGCATAGCTGGTTCTCGCCATCATGGCTAACGTAAATACGGAATTACTTTCTGCTATGGAAGATAATTTCAATAGTATGATGACTACTTTTAATAAGCGCTTGGAGGAAGTCTCTGGTTCCGGTGGTATAGTGAATTCGTCAGTCGTGTCCCCATGAGATCTTCTTAAAGAAGATTTTCTTAATTTCCAGCGCTCTATACTTGCTCTGTCAGATATTTTAAGGAACAAATTGCTGAAAATTGTAAGCAAATTGATAACCTGGAAAACTATTCCAGGAGAAATTGTTTAATTTTCCACGGTATTAAGGAGAGTGAAATGGAAAAGAATGTTGATTTGGAGAATGCGGTTTTAAATGTTATAAAAAACTTGAACATTGGCGGCTGGGTGCCAGATGGATCGTTTGTGGATCGCTGTCATCGTCTGGGGGGTCCGAACGGAAAATGGAAGTGACCCCGTCCTGTTATTGTTAAATTTATTGGGTATAAATACCGTAGCTTCGTTTGGTGGAATAAAAAACGTTTAAAAGGTACTGATGTGTCAATCACACAGTCTCTATCGAAAAAACGTTTAGAGGTTTTCAAAGCTTGCCAGGATTACTTTGGTCGTCATATGGTTTGGACCACGGATGGTAGAATCTGTGTTAAGACGACTGATGGTAAAATCCATTCCGTACATCACCAAGACGAATTGGCCGCTGTAAAATTAGAGCATAAACCGGTCGAGGAGAGAGTTCTCACCAAGCATCAGCGGCGCAAAAAGGGTCGTCAGGGAGCTGATGTGTAGAGTTGTGGGCTCGTGTTCGGTTCGTATGCGTTTGTGTGCAACTTACTTTTCATTCATTTTCTTTATTTTATTGTTTTTTTTTCTTTCTTCTTTTCCCATTTCAATTTTTGTAAAGTCATCTGAAATTTATTTAAAAAATATACATACTGTATTCTGTTCTCTTGCTTAAGCAGGTAACGAAAATTAAAATTACTTTTGTTGTTGGTTAATTTGAATTTGTGCTTTCTATTAACGCTAATAAGTTTGCTTTCTTTCCGTTAACTTTGATTTGCTTTTGTTATATTTACAATTACTACTATTATAATGTATCCTTTTAACCAAATGTTGGTCTGTCATTTAAATGTACCGTCACTTCCTGCTCACTTTCCTAATGTAAAACTATTGCTCTTGCAGGAAAATTATGATGTTTTTGCGGTTTCGGAGTCTCGTATATACCCCACTTCTGACAATTCCTTATTCGAAATTGAAGGTTATAAAAGCATTTTTCGTGGTAGAACTGATATACTGGGTGGTGGTGCAGGTATTTATGTTAGAAACGGCTTAAGTTGCGACATTTTGTTTTGTGAAATAACACCTCTAACCTGGAGGGCTTGTGGATGGAGACACGAGTGGGGGATGTATCTGTGGCTATAGGGGTGATATATAGGCCGCCTGATTGTCCCTTTTAATTATTTCTTTCGGAATTTGAATCTATTCTTTCTTCAATGACAATTCAATTCGAATTTCTTGTTTGTCTTGGTGATTTTAACGTTAACCTTTTTAACATTAACGGTGATCAGGTCTCACGGTACACTTCCTTGATTGAGCAGTTCAATCTTCGTCAGATCATAACGGATACGACAAGAATAACCCACAGTTCGGCCACGCTGATAGATCATGTTATAGTTTTTGATGATGCAGTTGTTGAGGATAGTGGTGTTGTGTCTGTCCATAACATAGCGAACCACAGTTTGGTGTATGTCAAGGTTAAATTTCATGAGTCAACTCACAGTATACCTCAGAAATTAACTTTTCGTGATTTTCGGCATCTTAATTTTGGTGTGCTTTCTGCTGACTTATCTTCTATACCTTGGCATCAGCTTCTTCAGTTCCATAATATTAACGATAAAATTAACTTTCTAAACGAAACAATACACCATCTCGTTGATCGTCATGCGCCTTTGCGTACTGTTTCGATTCGTAAACACCTCATGAGGCTTCGTGATCAAGCTTACAGGAGATTCCGCCAGAGCAAGTTTAACAAACCACTCTGTATCCTCGCACATACGCATCTACATATAATTTGAAATAAAGATATATATGTAACAGATCTGGTATACAAATATATACATAACATCATATTAATAATCACATATAACATCAAATCAGCTGACAGATGAAGAACCGTGGAAGCTAGTTGTACTTAAAGATAAGCGCAAATTACTGATGGCTTCGGAACATGAACCACCAACAGCGGGACATATGGGTGGGTGTGTGTAAAACTATAGGAAGGCTTACTCAAAGATTCGTATGGCCTAAAATGATATGATGTCGCCAAGTTTGTGTCATCTTGTAAAATTTGTGCTGCCTATAAACATCCCAATAAGAAACCTTCGGGACAATTTACATCGAAACCAATTTGTAATAGACCATGGCAAATAATTTCAACGGATTTGATCAGACCTTTACCCAAGTCCAAACATGGGAATCAATATTTACTCGTCGTGAGCGGTTATTTTAGTAAACTTGTTATAATACGGCCTTTGCGAACTGCTACTGCAGAGAAAATCGTTGTAAATTTGGAAACTGAAGCTTTTTGAAATATGGTGTTCCGAAATTGCTCATTTATGACAATGGACCACAGTACCGATCGAAACAGTTGGTCGCACGGGCAGAAGAGTATGGCGTTATAATTCGACAAAATGCTCATTATCACCTCAGGTGAATCCCTGTGAGCGGGTTAATAGAAATTTGAAAGTTTTATTGTCGATTTATAGTAAGGAAAACCAAAGAAACTGGGATGTGAATCTGAGCGAGATTGCTTGTGCTGTTAATACGTCGAAGCATGAAGTTACTAAAATGACACCGTACTATATTTGTTCAGGGCGGGAAATAATTTTGAATGGCAAATTGTACGATCAACATATTTCAATAGAAGATCACGAGTATCCGATAAATAATAAGAAATTAATACAAATATTTGCCGATGTTAAACGTAGAATGAGTTGTATGTCTAAAAAGAATGAGCATCATTATAATTTGCGAAGACGTCCTGATGTATTCAATATTGGTAAAAAGTTTGGAAAAAGAACTATGTAATGTCTGCTGCATCTCGTTATTTTTCAAATAAATTAGTGGCAAAATACGTCAGTCCATTTGTTATAGATAAAGTTTTATCGCCGTGGACCTATACTTTGCGTAATGAAGATGGTCGAATATTGGGTACCTGGAATGCCAAAGACTTATCAAGAATAATAATAATGTTTGAACATTTATTTGAATTTTATAGTTATTAAATTTTACGGACAGAAAACAACGTTTCTTACAAAAAGATAACGTTTAACTTTGAGGACGTAAAAAATAAATCGGAGTGTCGAGAGGTCACAGAAGATGAGATAAAAACCTCACAAATAGGCAAAAAAATGGAAAGGCGCCCGGCCCAGATAGGATCACACCGGAGATTGTCAAGGACATCAGCAGAGTAGCGAGTGGAAAGATGACAACAATGTACAATGACCTTATAAAAAGTAACATATTTCCGAATGTCTGCAATTCAATTCAATCCGCTTAAATTCAATTAAATCAGTGAGTTTTATATATTACTCATTTTTTTAATATTGAATTGAAGAGGTTTCGGTGGTTCAGTGGTTTATTGCCTTTAAGGTATTTATATTTCACCTTGCAGCTATCAGTTCAATTCGCGCAAAATTCAATTAAATAAGTTTGTGCTTCACTATTTTCACAGATAGTAAACAATCTCTTTTAGCTCTAAGCAGAGTTATTATAACGTCTGCAGTAGTAATGGATTGTCACAAAGCACTGGAGGAGGCCGCGAAATACAATCGTGTCAGAATCCAGTGGGTTAAGGGGCATTCCGGCTCCAAGGGTAACAACCACGCTGACAGGCTTGCCAAACGTGCTGCCGGTAGAGCGCCCTGTGCACCCGAGCCGATAATTACCCCCTCTTTAGCTACTCACATCGAGTTAATCAAGCGCATTACCCACAAAAAATTTTTAAACGGGTGGGACCGTACCCCGGGCTGTCATCTCGCCAAGGAATTGTTAAAATATCCTTCAGCCGCAACAGCCCAGTTCTTCGTAGGGCTCGGTAAAAGTGCCCTTCGCACTGCCACAGGTCTCCTCACGGGACACTGTAAGGTAAACAAGCACCTTCAAAACATGAAGCTTGCTGACTCCCCTCTCTGTCGAGCCTGTGAACAGGATGACGAGACGGTTAAACACATCTTGTGTGACTGCCCCTCTCTGACCGACCTCAGAATGAGGACCTTCGGGGAGGAATGGCCGACCACAGATGACATCAGGAATGCACCTCTAGGAGCCGTCCTAGCCTTTGGTAAATCCTTAGGCTGGTTGATGTGACCAGAGTGTGTAATGGGAGGATGCACAAGGGGCCCAATGGGGCCTAAGTGTGGCGTGCGGTTTTGCATGCACTCCCCAATCCATACATACATACATACA
>NW_019280954.1:31086-70764 GCF_000648695.1 Onthophagus taurus
TATTGAACAATTAAAAAGGGGTATGTACAGTATTGTTTAAAATTTGATGAAAAAGATATTTTACATCGAAAATTCTGCGTCCGCTGATACACTCTTGCGGGTTTTCAATTGTTTCGATATTATCTGTCGACTGTCTTTCCAGGATGTTAGGACTGTTAAAAAATTTACTCAATTTTAAATTTCCTACTTGAAATAATCAACTATATTTTTATGATACTATATTTTAGTATATTGTGTTGTATAGATGTTAAGTTTATTGTAATCTTTTACAAAATAAAACTGACTTTGTGAATAATTCATTAAAATTTTGGTAATATATACATACCCTAAATCAACAGAAATCTCCTCTAACGAACGGTCTGTGGTTACATTATGGGAAACATTTTTTCTGCAAGTACGAATAAATAAAAAAAATTAAATATTTATATAGATAACATGTTTGTCACAATAATTCTTGAATAGTTTAAAAGTGCATGTTTTATCTGATAACTAATATTTTTAAATTGTGTCAAATTGGGTAATATTTAAAGTGAAGTTAAAAATTCGTACTTACTTGTGCCCTGCTTTATTTCTCAAAAAATTTCGTTTTTTTGACAACACCTTTGAAGGTGGTTTTCTTGTTTTCCCCATAACTCTTAAAAAGTCACTATCTCAAACTTAAATAACTACTAACTATACACACGTAAACACTAAATTAACACTAACTTCCACTAAACTTTACTTTAACAACGAAAATTATCTCTGTGCACGATGTTCACCCAAGACAACTTGAGAAAGGAATGTTTCAAAAATCTCTTGACTTTTAGAAAAACAAAGTTGTAAAATAAACCCTTTTTTGTTATGGGATGTAAAAACGGGCTGGTTTCAATACCTGCGTCTCTCTAGTACCAAAATTAAACAGTAATATTCTTACGTAAAGAAATAAAATAAATACATTTTAGTTAGTGTGTAAAAAGGGACTGGTTTCAGTACCTGCGTCTCTCTAGTACAAAAATTCCAAAGTTATATATATTCTTAGGTAAAGAAATTAAATAAATTTAAGTATTTCTTAAATATTTAGAACAGTAAAAGATTTCGTTGAGGATTATATTTATTTTTGTTTTACAAAATTTAGAAACATATTCAATGTACATTATGGCGAATAATCAACACATAGCGACAATCTTCAGTTGATTCAAAACAGAAAAGTCTAATGTTAAAATGTTGTAACATACTTCAGATGCCTTCAGGAAGAACATGAAAGTACATGAAAACGTATACATTGGATGATTATTTGTATCAAAATAATTCATGTAAATAAATTTCATTAATTTTAATCAATAATAAAAATCTAACTCAACAATTATTGCATTTGTGCACACTGTATAGGAGTACTATTTATTATAATATATTTAATTTATATTCTGGATTTTTTAAATTTTTAGTCTACTATCGAATTTATTTCAAATTTTTGTTTTTATTAAACATTCATATCTTAATTAAATTATTAAAACGAAACGTAAGAATTCGGATGGATATACCTACTTTAAAAAATGGTAAGTTATATTTCATTTCATATTTTTTTGGGCTTTTATGGCTAATTCCTAAAGAATGAATTTATATTTCTACGAAGTCGTAAAAGTTATCGATTCACAGGATGCAATGGTAGATAGAATACGCACGATTTCGCTAAAACTGGTACGCCACACCACCAATCCTTTGAGGGCGGAGCTAATACAAAAATTAGGAAATTATTACAATATTTCGGCGTGGGAATTTCTCATTTTCCTCCTTTATTTTATGAAATATCAAAAAAATTTATTTAGAAAAAGTGTTCGTTTAATAATTATCTATGCCTCTTCTAAGCCCTTTTAAAAATGCTTCTTAGTAATCTCGGTAATTAACAATAATTAATCAAATATCTCGCAGAAGAAGCATAGATTTTGAATTTTTAAACAACTTTTGTTTGAAACTTTTTTTGATATTTCAAACGGTTAACGCGTATTATTGGAAATACGTTTGTCGTAGCGGTCGAACAGCCTTAAGAGACGTTACAAGGGATTGTGTTATATAGGCAACACAATATACTAATGTGAGTATAAAGAATAGAGGTTAAGTTCAATGCATATAATTACAGCATGCAGGTGCACCAGAAAACTGATGACACCCGAAAAGATAAGAACTAGAAAAAGAATGTGAGAAGAAAAACAATGAGTTTTAGTTCGTTGATGAACTTCTCAACGTTCGCATCGAAAACACTAGAATTAGAATTATTTTAATCTTATAATCAATTTTTACATTGTTTCATTTAGTGTTTTGTAAATTTTAAGAATAAAACTTTTTTTAAAAACAAAATACGAGAGTGAAAACGTGTAAATGGCGCAGTCAGTAGGATTTTAATGACGAACTTTAACGCAAGTACTCAAAATCGTGCTGTGTTGAAGTTTCGGAGGACTTTCATCCCTTACACGAGAACCTGCATGACAGAAGGCATCAGCCGAGGTCCTTATCTACTCAAATCGTGGTAAACCCTGATCCTTCAACAAAGAGAAAAACCGCACAGGGCCGTATCAGCTGAGAAGACAGAGCTAAAATTGCCTGGATTCCTGGTACGGCTTAACAAAGAAAAACAAAGAAAAGCCCAAACGCAAATGAAAACTTGCACCTTTTAACGCTGTAAGTACCATTTTGATTAAGATTCAGCATTCCTTTCTGTTCATTTATCCATCATTGATAACGTACGCGATTTATTGGCAATAATTAACGAAATTGATAACGAGATGGCGAGAGAAATTAAGCCCGTTGACCAAAATTTGATACCCGTTTTTAATGGAGATAAAACGACTTTAAGAAGTTATGTAACGGCTTGCGAATATTTAATTGAAGATTTTCTAAATCCAAATCCAAATGATGGAAATCGAACAGCTGGACGCTTGTTGATGATATTTATGGGAACATTGGAAGGAAAGGCCAGAGAAGCGCTTGACGCAAACAGAATCCCTGCTAGGTGGGAAGAATTAAAAAACATTCTGGTCCATTCTTTCGGAGACAAACGGTCCGAAGATGTCTTAGCATACGATTTGAATAATATCATGCCCTTAAAATTAGAAAGTGCTCAAAAATACGCGGCAAGGATCAAAACGACCCTTTATACTCTCCTCTCGAAAATAAATTTGGAAGAGAACGATCTAAATTTACGTCATATCAAAATTACACAATACAACCACACCGCTTTAAGAACATTTCTCTTTGGACTTGATTTGATAGATGAAAAATTAGCTATGGAAGTTAAATTACGTTCTCCAGGGGATATCGAAACCGCAGAGGCGTATGCAACTAAAATAGAAAATTTTAATCTGCAAAAACGACGATATCTCGAACACCGAAAATTACCAATGCCAACGAAACAAAACATGTCATTTCCAATACAATCATCCACAAATCAACAACAATTCAGATCTGAGAGACCAGTACATGTACCACAGTTCGTTCCTCAACAAAGGCAACCAACACAAGGATACGTACCACCTGCAAGACCAAATCAATTTAATAATCAACCGAGATTTGCTCTATCACCGGGACAGGTTATGCAGCGACAAACTTTCAAACCAATGCCAACTCCAATGGATACATCTGACTCAAGAAATAAAAGATTTGGTTCAACCATACAAAGACCAACAAAAAGATCATGGAACGCCAATACTGTGCAGGAAATTTTTGAAAAACAACTACCAGTAAACGAAGAAACGTTTGATACCCCACAAAGTGTTGAAGAAGGTACATGGGATTATAATGATGACCGTAACGCCGAAAATACCACACATTTTCAAAATGAACCTTATTACGAACCCAACATTGATTACGAAATGGAAGAAAACCAAGCTTCTGTAAATTTTATGATAGCGGGCCCCTCAAATCATCCAAAATAGTAGGCGTGATTTCCTTTAACTCGGATTATGATCCTCAATTACCATACATTAGATATAAATGTTTCAGAATTTTGATTGATACTGGCGCTTCTAAAAGTTTAGTTACAGAAAAATTATATAATGATATGCAAGATTTTGCAACAGAAAACTATTTCTGTATTCAAACTCCACATGGTGTTGAAAAAGGATCACGAGCTTTGAACATTCCATTACCAGAAATATTCAAGGAACCTGAGGAAAGAAAATTTTTGTTCTTTTGCTTTAATTTTTCGGATAGCTATGATGCTTTAATAGGAATGGACATTTTAAAGGAGATAAAAGCTAAAGTCGACACAGAGGAAGAAATTCTAAAAACTGCAAAAACACAAATACCTTATTATACCAGACTGACAGAACTTCGTTTATTACCACATTCGTCACAGATTGTTGAATGCAAAGTCAACAATATGAAGAATGGATACGCGATGATACCCAGAATGAATTTAAAAATTAGAAATGGAGAAGATACAACTTTGTCCCCACCTGCTCTCGTAAAAGTTTCAAATAGAAAAACTTATGTTCAATTAAATAACATTCATAAAAAACATCAAATGATTATAAACACCGGTCTAAACAACAAAATTGAGTCAATTATAAAGAAAAACGACGATCGAATAGTTGATTCCATAAAGTTACCCAAGGAGAATTTATATGAGAATATCAAAACCATTTTGAAAGAATATTTTTCAGAAAAAATAACATATTATCTATATGTCCAAGAAAGATTTGTACGAACAACTCTGCACGGCATATTCCAATTTGTTCAACAATCGCGGACCGAAAATAATAAGATGTTTAAGACGAGTCAAAGTACTGCAAACCGAAGAAGAAAAGATTGAACAAGTGCTAAAGACCCATTCTGGAATAATAAACCACCGAGGAATCAAAGGAACTTTAAATGAACTTCAACGCGAATATTGGTGGCCTAAAATGAAAAATTATGTGGAAAAATATGTTAAAAATCGTTAAATTTGTCAGAAGTCAAAGTATAACAGGAGACCTGAAGTTCCAGCCTTACCAATAACGGAAACGCCCGATGCACCGTTTGATAAAATCATGATAGACGTTTTTACAGTAACTTCAAAAAAATATCTTACTATTGTACTATTGTTTTCTCTAGACTGGCTCATGCATTTGAGCTTCAAGCCGCTAATGCACCCGAAGTCGTAGATGCTCTACTACAGTATTTTTCATATTATGGCGTCCCGAATGAAATTGCATGTGATAAAGGAAAAGAATTCAATAATGAACTTGTAAAGGAATTATTAAAGATTCATAAAATTCGACCACACTTTGGAACCGCACGAAATCCAGAATCACAAGCGAATGTAGAACGCTTTCATTCGACATTAATCGAACACCTTAGATGTCTCGAGGACGAACCGAGCATGTCCCTCAAAAGAAAAGTACAATTAGCAATAATAATAATAATTGCGTATAACAATGACATTTCTCAAGCAACAGGTTTAACACCTTTAGAAGTAGTCTTTGGACATACAAGAACTCGAAATCCAATGGATCTCTATTATGACACACAGAACTTCCAAGATATGGTAGCAAAACATAAAGAACGAATGAAAATCCTCTATTCTCATATTAAAAATAAAGACCTAGAAAGAAAAGAGAAAACACGAGAACGTCAAAAGTCAAAAGTAAAGGAAACAGAGTTCAAAATTGGTGAAAAGGTTTATGTAGAAAATATAACAAAATCTTTCAAACTATCAAGACCATTTCTAGGACCATTCACCATACAAAAGATTAATGAAAATGGAACAGTAGAAGTTGCTACTAAACGCGGCCCTCAAACTTATCATGTACGACGACTAAAACATGGCTTTATTCCAGAGCCGTCCTTATAAGGACAATCCTAGCAGAAGTTAAGATTTCGAAGATAGAAGGACCAATATTTCCACTATATCTAGGAAGAGTAGAAAATCAAATCGGATCATGGACAATAGTTGCTCATTATGATGTGGAACCGTTACAAAAGGAAGTTGAAAATTTAAACACTCACTACAATTCAATACTGAACATAATCACTAATAGTAAAGAAAATTTTAGCCATACGCAAGAATTAAGTGGACAGCTATCAGCACTAAAAGCCCATCAAGAAATGATGAATATAGGATTGCGATAATTAATTTCGAAACCAAGAAACGTTAGAGCTATTAATCTAATAGGGAACGTTATAAAAGCCATACCAGGAAACCTTGACAATGAGGATGAGATCAGGTATGATAATGCAATAGAAACTCTAAATGTAAATCAACAAAAACTATAGAAAGCTATAGAAATGCAAATGTCAATATCATAACGAGCATTTAAAGAGTTTGAGAGAAACATTGAAACTTTAAATAAAAATCAATTAGTTATAAAATCCCGAATAATACAACTAGGAGTTGCGATACATAATGTATTTGTATTCGCAATGAGACAAGACAGAAAAACCGATTCATATGCAATGATCCAAATGATAACACAAGCTATGAACGCAGTAATCTTGTTAACTGATAAATTATTAACAGCAAAAACGTTTGCCAAAATGCAAGTGTATCATCCAACGATTTTAACCAGTGATGACCTCTTCAGCGAACTACAATTAATAAAACAACAACTGACAAACGTGAAGTGGAATTTGGAGACTTGGAACTTCAGGTAAATTTGTTGATAGAGTCATTGCCGGTTACAGAAAAGGTATGGAAGATTATTAAAAAGGGAGCAGAGGTTGATAGGGAGTATCAGACTGTTAAAAATATGATTATGAGTAAATGGCCAAAATACAGGAAAGATGTACCAGAGGAACTAAAACCATATTATGATATAAAGAACAACTTAACAATTTGTAAAGACATTATATTTTCTGAAAATAAGATACTTATTCCGAATAATCTAAAAAAAGAAATGTTAGAGAAAATACATTGTGGACACCCAGGAATCACGAAATTAAAAATAGAATCAGAAACAGTATTTATTGGTTAAATATAGGAATAGATATCGAAAAATATGTAAAAAACTGCGATACTTGCAACAAATTTTCATGTAACAAACAAAAGTCTAAATTAATATTAAGAAATACTCCAGAACTACCTTGGCAAGAAGTGGGTGTAGCCTTATTTGATTACAAAAATAAGGTGTTTATAGTAATGATTGATTACTTATCAAACTATATTGAGACAGAGCAGGTTAAGGATTTAAGAAGTCAGACAATAATAAGGAAAATGAAAGCTGTTTTCGCTAGATTTGGAATTCCGATGAAAGTTTACACTGATGGAGCCAAATATTTTGACAGCGAAGAATTCAAAAGATTTTTAGAAGAATGGGAATTCACACATATATTGTCTAGTCCTCATTTTCCTCAATCTAATGGAAAAGCAGAAAGGGCAGTAAAAATAATAAAAACTTTATTTAAAAAATGTGAAGATTCCAAAACTGATCCGTACTTAGCGTTATTGAATTTAAGAAATACACCTAGAGAAAATATAAGTTCCCCAAGCCAAATGTTGATGTCAAGAAATTTAAGAACTTGTGTTCCAATTAAATTTGAGAATCTTAAACCTAAGGTGACTTTAAAAGAAGACAGAAAGCAAATTGACATTTATAAGAATCATTACAAGAAAACATATGATAAGCAGGCTAAAACAAAGGAAGATGATTTTATGAAAGGAGAAAAGGTATGGTTTAAGAAAAAACCGAACGAACTATGGAAACAAGGAAAGGTTATAAAAAAGTGTGAAGAACCAAGGTCATATGTGGTAGAACCAGAAGACGAAGGAGGAAGATACAGGAGAAATGAAAGACATATAAATCATCGACAACACCAAGAAGAGATTGACGGTAATGAAGACAACACAGAGGAAAAACATGACAGTAATGAGAAGGAAGAAGCAATAATCGACAAAGACAAGAAACTGAAGGAAAGTGATATCATTAAAAACATGAATAACTATACAACGAGAACATGTAGAAAAATTGTAAATAAGTATCAACAATAGGATTAAGCTTAGGAGAGTTGTTTTAGATTAAGAACCGATTCGCGTTAGTATTTAAATTAATTTGTTATTAATATAAATAAATAAAAAGGGGGAGATGTTATATAGGCAACACAATATACTAATGTGAGTATAAAGAATAGAGGTTAAGTTCAATGCATATGTTCAATGTAGACAGTTGTAAAAGAAGAACCAGTTGTGATTTCAGTAATAAAGTGAACACCAATAGATAGAGAGTGTCGTTATTACCCAACTATAAAAGAACAGATTGGAAGCAACCTATTGCGTTTGGATTTACGCAGAGTTCGATTAAAACAATTGATTTAGTAAGAAAAATCAAAGAAATTGTCAATGTGAAAATGACCAAGGGGCATCAAATATGGCAGCAATAAATTATTTAATGAAACAATCATTAAATGAAGTAGAATATCGAAACAGAAAATGTTATAAAGTAAACAATGACATCATTTATCATATATTTGATCCTCCACACCTAATCAAAGGCGTGAGGAACAATTTATTAACAAAAGATTTAGTGTGTAAGGACAAAAATATTGTTAATGTTGCCAAATGGGACGACATATATAATGTATATANTCCTCTAAGTCGAATAATTTTCGTAAGCTCAAACGTTTGACTAGGTTTCATATGTGTCCTTATCTCTCTAAGTCGAAGTTCACAAACTCGAATTTCTCTATAACTCGAACTGAACTGCTATGGAATTTCTTCAACTTTTACTTCGAATTTACCAAAGAATAAAATATTCGAATCCGTTTTGTAAGTAATTTTAACTACAGAATCAAACCACATAGACTCAGGCTCAGAAACTACAAACTACAGACTCAACTCTTGAACAAAAACAAACCTAATGTTCTTATTGTTTCAGAATCAGATGAGGGTAATGATAATCTTGAAAATAAAATACTTATCGCTGGACCTACATTTGATGAAGCTTATTCCTATATTAGAAAGCTTGAAACCTGTGTATTATCAAGAAAGAATGTTCCAAATAATATTCATAATTCTTTATATTTAATAGACGTTTTTTGCGACAAAGAGCGGTTGTCCACTTTAAGCCAAAAGAAAATGACGGATTACTTTATAAAACTTGATTAATTTTCTACTTCCAATACTATTAAGGTTTCTGTTTTAAATATACGTATTAGAAAAGTACATTTCTAATGTTTTTCTTTAGAGCTAACATTCTACTAATTTTTCTCTAACTCGAATTCTCCATAACTCGAAGTTTTCTTCCGCTCCCTTAGTGATTCGAGTTAGGGGAAATTCACTGTATGTAAATATGTAAGTATGTAAATATGTTTTTAGAAAAATTTAAATTTCAAATCAAATTACACTAGGCTTTAAATCGTAAACACCGCGTGGTACCTAATTAAGATAATATAAAACTTGCTAAGAATATTAAATTACGTACGTAAAAACTATCTATATAATAACTACATACTGCTGATCTTAACATTCATAAAAAATGGATCTTGAATATCTAATCTATTCTGTAAATTCGTGAACACACGGAAAATATTGTATTTACCTAAAAACAATGCTTTTTTTTGCAAGACCATGTGTCTATGGCCGTTCGTCCACCGAGAAAACCAATACAAGGCGATTGGTCGTAGGTGACTAATTGCGAGCGATTAGTCGCGTGTGTTTTCGTACACCAAGGAAACCATTGGAAACCATTTAGAAAGATGTCATCGTCGGATGAGGATGTAGTTGCTGGGTATATGTACCTTCAAAGGCGAATAAAAAGACGTAAACGATTTTGGGTGCACCCGGATTTTCAAAAAAATAAAGAAAAGCGGTGGTTTAAAATCGCAAGCGAATTCAAGGACCATGTGAAATTCAAACAAACTTATAGAATGAGTAGAGAGAGTTTTCTTGAGCTTGAAAGGCTCGTAGGTCCAATAATTCAGAAGAAAGATACCAACTACCGAGATGCCGTAGGAGTCTCTGAAAGGCTGCTGATAACTTTAAGGTATGTATATAATATAATTCAATAATTTGTGATGTTTAGGCTTCCACGACCGTTGTCCAATGAGGAATCTTTGTTTCTAGGTTAGGTTTCTAGGCCCTGTTATATATTTTGTCGTTGCCAGCGTTTCACCTACTGTTTCAAGGGGCACTCTCAATGCTATATGTTTACTAAACAACATTTGTGTTTAACTATCTAATTTATTTGGAAATTATATAGTAAATATTTCTTATAACACTTGCTTTTGCTACGAGGATTTTTCTTTAAGAAAATATACCATTGTTAATTATATTTTGCTATTTTCCTCCCTTTTCCAGGTATCTGGCCACTGGAAGCAAATATACTGTAATAATAACCATTACCAGCAGTTTAGTCTTGTTTGATTATCGTATTGATCGTAGAAGAGTTTTTTTTTAAACAATTATAAAATAATGTTAGATACTATACACTAGTGAATTTCGGTACATTTTATTGTTCTTTAATGTTCTAATCCTAAACTATCACTTGTAAAGTCGATGCGAAGTAATTTTAAAGATTCGATATTAGATAACCTCAATTTAAATTTTTCAAAATTATTTATTTAAATCTTTATCTACCCGGATCAAACCTATTTAGAACGATAAACTTAACTTGGTTAACAAAGAAAATAATTAATATTTGTATGGAATAATGAAATTTGGATGAAAATTTACAAAATTAATTTGAACATATTGGAAAATTTATCGTTGAGATCAGAAGAAAATGAATGGATATTTGAAAATTGATTTAAAAGAGCATCAAAATTACGAAATATCACGCATAATTATAAATAATTTTAAAAATTTAAATAATAATTTGACAAATTGAATTAGAGACATTTCAAATGTCAAAGTTGGCTACATTGAAAAAACTAAGACACAAATTCCAAATCCATAAATTTAACCAATCAGGAGAGGTTATTTGGAAATTTAACATCCGAAAAACGGAATTTATCAACAAAAAGAGTGTGCTTCCTGTTGTCTANTCTCTCAGCTGCAGTTGTTTCTTTCCGTTTGCCGCTCATATCGATAAATTAAACACTTTTATGAAATCCAACTATTTAAATAACCTTTACGCGCGTATGACAGATCGGGATTTTCTCCGTTGGTATATTATAATGTCATTGCTGCCAACCCATTATGTTTAATAAATGAAAAAGTTACTGTGCTTTACAACTGCCCAAAAGTAATCGAAACACCTCCACAATCACCTGATCTAAACCCAATCGAACATCTTTGGGAAGAATTAAATCGTCGAATAAGGACGCAAACCATATCCTCCAAACCAGAGCTCATTAAAGCGTTGAAAGAAGAATGGGCAAATATATCCTCCACAATTACCCAAAATTTGGTCAACTCGATTCCAAAAAGGTTGACAGCTGTTTTATCGGCCAAGGGAAATCCCACAAAATATTAAAATTCGATNGAAGTCACTTTGTGTCTTCGATACAAATAAGGGCTTCGATAAAATTAAGGACTCCCAAGACAATACGACGAGGGCTCCAAAACGATATGGGCCTCCAAAATGATGGGCTCCAAAATGATGGGCCTCCAAAATGATCACGCCCCACGTTGGGCGCCAAAAATGTGTGGCACTTCTTTTTAAACAAGCAAAAGGGCACACAAAACACCAGACGATGTCAAGGTTACGTAAAGGTTTACTTACCTCAGCCAGCCTTTATACAGTGGAGACGGCGTGGATTTAAAGTAATATTCAAAGATGTTAATGGGCGCCACGGACTTATATAAAACCTTTACGAACGTACTTGACCACACCCTAATCAAGTCCGAACTTAGAGTTACAGAAAGGAATGAGAACAAATAACCAACAACCACATTTGGAACTGAAGAAAGAGTATCTATATTATATGTAATCGTAGAAAAACATTCATGTATACACATGTAAATATATGTGGGTATATAAAAAAATATGTAATGACANGATAGTTATATAAACAAGGATATTTCTCGATCTCTTGCACGAAAGTGATATTTAAGTTTTGTTCATTTTTTGATAATGATCGAGGCATAATTTTATTTCAAGTAAAACGAATGCACTTCTATATGGACGAATAGAAAAAACAACCACTGCTACCTCAACGGTCGTAAACAACTGATTTTAGTTTTTGAGAAAATAATTTTTAAACCCCACCTAATATTTTATGATTTTTCTAAGGTTAGTAATCTTCGATAATTTTTAAAAAATCATCGGAAAAACAACCACTACTACCTCAACGGTCGTAAACAACTGATTCACGGCGATCAACCAGTTTGGTCGTACGCGATCGGTTGCCATCTACAATCGGTGATAGTCGCTGCTGTGAACGAGCTACTACTAATTTTAATGTAATAGTCGTGTTATAACTAATCTCGCGATTGGTTGTTTGGTCGCGAGCAACCAGTTGCCTCATAATGGTTTTCTCGGTGGACGAACGGCCTAACTGTATTACAAAATTTTACAAGACCTAGTTTTACACACTTATCGGCTGACAGAAGTAGACTATGTTTGTGAAGACATAAAAATATTCGTCGAAAGTTTCGGTTTCATTTTGATTTGCGCTATTAAACATTGCGCGTTCATAAATAACACTTTTCTTGAAAAAGATTTGAAAAAAATTTTTCTGTCTTTATTATATGTACAGGGTGCCCAAATTTCGATGGGTTTGCAGGGTGTCTCACTTATTATGAAAGATAGAAAATTGCGGCTTTCGCGAACCTGAGCTACTTTTTTGTGAAACTTACAATGGCGCAAACCAAATTTTCATAGCCCTCTTCGTTTTTGATAATAACGTCATACATCATAAATATAATACGTCATAAATCAACCGTCGTACAAATATCGTATTTGCCAACAGCAAAAAGAACACTAACTACAATTCCCCATGCTCTAGCGTTATATATTACCCTCATAACCTCATAAGCAGTAGTGGTAGGGATTACCACCCCGAAAACTACCTGGCTGCAAAAATTAACCTTTTTTAAATTGCTTGTTAAAAACACCGTCTTTCTTTGTTTCATGGCTACAATAAAGTAGTGAAACACTGGGTAATTCCTTAGAATACCTGCTCTGGGTACAAGGAAATACCTGGAAGTGTAAGGACCACTTTCACAACCCGTTGTTCACGTTTGACACAAGTCTTCTACCTGCACCGAGCGCGCATTACCGGACGACGTTCCAAATCAAAATACAGACACTTAAAAAGTTTTCCCACGTGTGACTGACATTGCATCTTATTTTTAAGACTTCAAGTGCACTTTTAAGCGAAAAAAAAATTCGGAAAGGTGCCGCGTTGTTGACCGTTTTCTTTGTTCGTTCGCTTCTCAGGGCATGTGTGTAGTGTTCGAAGTTTGTCATAGTCAGGAGTTGAATTACTCTTTTATGGCCTTCTTCTGTTTTAGTGCGGACGAGGATCCTTATTATTATAGTTAATTGCGCAGCCTTCCTTGCACATGTCATTCAGTTGTCTATGGAATTGCTTGTGGTCCTCTGGGATAGAGATGACTCTTATCGGCAGAGGTTTTCTTGGCTTCCTTTCTTCTGCTACGACTTCCATGTCAGTAGCGGGTGTGAAGTCATGTAGAGTTTCGTATCTATTCTTGATGATGCAATTGTTCATTTGCTATGGCGAAATTAATGGGACCACCCCTACTTATCCATTTATTTTGATAATGTCTATTTAGTACTTGAATAATGAGCCGGGCATCTATCATGCTGAAACCACATAGATCGTATACGCAGTAAATTTAAATCTTCTAGTAGTGCTGGTAGATCGTGAATCAGAAAATGTGTATATTTTTCTCCGTTCAATAAAAAAAACGGCCAATTAATATGTACCGCGGATTCCCTACCGCCAGATTTTGGTATTATAAGTACTTACACAATAATATTTACAATTAAACTCAAATTTTTACACTCAAAAAGTATTCGCTCACTTAGGTTTAATAAAACAAATCAAATTATCTTTTAAATTTTAGTATTTGGTAGGGCCTCCATTTCGTTTAATGACTTCAGCTAATCGTCTTGGAAGTGATTCTACTAATCTTTGTGTTGTATCCATAGATATTTTCTCCCACTCAGTAATCAAAGCGGCCTTTAGATCTTTTTGATTCTGAATACTGTATTTTCTGATGTTCGTCTCCAGTAAACTCCACAAATTTTCAATAGGATTAATGTCAGGCGATTGTGGAGGGGTTTCAATCCATTTTGGAGTATTATAGAGTAACCACATTTTAGTATTCCAGGCTGTGTGCTTCGGATCGTTGTCTTGGGTAAATACATAATCGTTATTTAGCCCCATTTTTTCAGCACTGCTTCGAAGATTTGTTTTTAAAATGTTGATGTATTGCTTGTGATCCATGATTCCATCAATGAAATGCATATTTCCAACACCTTTCGAACTCATGCAGCCCCATACTAGTACAGAACCTCCTCCGTGTTTAAATGTAGGTCTCAAGTTTTTTTCTTCCAGTTCTTTATTCTTTTGCCGCCATATCATTCGCCGCCCGTCGGATCCATAAATGTTAAACTTACTCTCATCCGTAAATATTACTTTGTTCCAGAATTCATTTCTACTATTTTTATAGGTTTCAGCGAATAATTTTCTTTTTTGTTTATTAATTTTGCTTATAAATGTTTTCTTTCTGGCAACTCGACCATGATAACCAGCTGCATACAGAACGTTACGAATGGTATTTACGGATATAGATTTTCCAAATTCACTTTCAACTTCAATAGCAATTTTTGTTGCACTTTTATTAGGATCTTTTTTAATTTTGTTGACAACAATTCTCTTTTCTTTACAAGTGAGCTTTTGAGGACGACCAGTTCTGACAGCGTTGTTGAAACAATTATTTGAAGCAAATCTATCAATAATACTTTTTACGGTCGAATACGACCTTTTTACACATTTACCAATATCTCGAATAGATTTGCCTTCTTTACGTAGGCTTATAATAACTTTTCTAACTTCTATAGATGTTTCGCACTGTTTTCTACCCATTTTAATTTATTTTAAAAAAATATTCACTTGTTTTGAAAAAACGTCATTAACAAAGGGGTAGTACGACGCATGCGTAACTGATTTGGGATGATTTACCTACTAGATTAAAAAAACTATGTGTATTTTGTTTTATTAAAACTACCTGAGCGAATACTTTTTGGAGTGCAAAATGTGCACGTGAATTGATCTATATTTTTTATTATTATTGTGAAATTGTTAGAACCATTTTTTCTTGCTAATTTCTTATAAGGACATTACAACGTCTATTTGTATTACAATAAATCTTTTTTTTTGTAATTTATTTTATTTTTATCAAACTAATAGTGCAAATACGCATGGTGACCGAATAGTTTTTGGAGTCACTGTATAGGTAATATCAATTTCACAAAATTATTAAAATTATCTAAAAGAAGTGATCCTTTCTCTTTGTAAAAATCAATGTTAATCTGTTAAACAAAGATAAACTGAATTGCCAAAAATATTAAAAACTAAGTATGCAATTACCAATTCATATGAGGGTCGAATGGCTCCGTGGTAAGTTCTCGGGCTACCACGCCGGCGTCCTAGGTTCGATTCCCAGTGAACATACGCCGAGTCGCCGGGATCGCCTCCCCGTCCTTCGGAGACGTTCGGGGACATTAAGCCGTCGGCCCCGGCAACCAGTCCAACATCTCTGGTTGTCATATACATGTGTCATATACACGAGCTGAATGCGCGTCTGCGCTCTTTGAGCGGTACTGTCGCCAGCGGATGTACCTAAGTTTACTGGGCGTTGGAGTTACCAGCCCGACTTGAGGCGAGGCGAAGAAGCAGCGGAGCGGTATCAGCCTATCGGACGCCATTCGAACATCTTTCATTCCTCCAAATAGACATACATATGGCCGAAGTAAACCGTGAGGATATACAAAAGGACCGCTGGGGCCTAAGTGCTTTGCTTATACCACCTGTGATTTAACCAACCTCACTTGAAACTACATACATAATTCTTAAATTAAGATGATTATTTCTTTTCTATTAAATATTTCCTAATGTCTTGTTGAACACACGTTTGTGACTTCTCAAAAAAATGTTCACATTAATTTAACATTTGAAAAACATTATCTGACACTTCTTCAATACACTGGAAGCCATGCCTAATAGTTTCAAACGCGATCATCATTTCAGCTTTTGAATGTTTGGCTATTTCAATTACTATTTCTCCATCGTTCATTTCTACATCCTTTTGGTTTTCATACTTCCTCATCTAACACTAAATTTTCCATCAACCTTATGTTCTCATTTATTGAAACGTTTGATTGAACTTTATTCCAGCAGAAGTCGATGTCAGTCAGGTAAATCACCCACTACTTCCTCTGTCAAATTTTTGGCAGATCCAACTGTGTTAAAACAATTTTTTATTGTGTTTTCCGTAACGTCGTTTTGCTAAACCTTCGCGAGATCCGTTATACAAACACGCAGATCAATAACTTTATCAATGGGCTGCATATTTTCTAATGCAAAAATCATTCTTCTTAAAACTTCTTTCCGATAATTTAGTTTCAGATTTTTAATCACATCTCGATTCATCGGTTATAATTTCGATGTTGTATTTGGAGGAAAGAATACATGTTTAACATTTGTTAACTTTTCAGCTACGTGAGGAGGATGGGCAGGGCAATTATCTACGAAGAGGAGAAATTTCTATTTTGCCGTAACATTTTTTGGTTGAAATTTTTAACCTATTTCTCGAAAATTTCTTTTCGGCGAATGTCTTTTCGTTGCAAGTGTGAATAGAGAATATCCATTCTTTCCTTGTGGCGATTAATCAAATCCTGATATGTTTGTTCGTTATAGAAAGTTCCATCGTGCTTCTTGTGTTGGTGTTATAGGCAATGATGGCCATTCGCATATTTCGCTCTTTTGGTAATGACACCTTAAATGTTCCAGCAAAGAATCTCTCCACATTAGTCTGAAACTCCTGGTTTTTCGCTGTGCCAAAATATAATCTAATTTTGTATAATTTAGCCATTTGTTTAATGGTACGTTATTACCCAACTCAGGAATACCGTAATATGAGAAGCATGCGGTCCGAGATGTGTGATGGATTTTTACTATTTATTTTCATACCGTGGTCCAACCTTGAAAATGCATCAACTAGGGTAAGGTACTTCTGATGGCCGACTGAGAAAACGACTATGAATACGAAAGGTTTTAAAAAACATCACTTTTCCTCTGTAATTGTTTTATATTAAGCAATTTAAGACGTTTCGGGATCACCTCCCATGGGATGTCTATGAATATTTTTCTGAAAGGTGCATCCGGTGTTTTCGTTATAGGTAGCGTCGGTGATTCTGGTACTCTGTTATATTTATTCCTGCTACCTACAGTTGCTCACAAAATTGAGTATACAGGGGAATGGAAGATAGATAATTGTGAATATTTGAAATAATTATTAATTTATTTTAAAGTTTGTGATATATATATATATATTAACAACAATTTTATTAACTAATTTGAATACAAAATATTCCAGTTTTCCAAATAAAATAATCACAATATCAATAATAATGACAAATGATACGAAATTCACACGTCACAAAATTGAGTGTACAGTAAAGGAAAAGTGAATAAGTTTAGGTTGGTATTTTGTTTTAATACGCTGTAGGCCCTCCGTTGGCGTCAATTATCGCCTGCATTCGCCGTGACATTGAGTCCACTAACTTTTTGGTGTATTTTGGCGAGATTCTGTCCCAAATTTTACAAATTTCATTTCTCAATTCGCTTTTGTTTCGACAGTTGCTATTTTTTAACTGAAATTTAACTTCTCCCCACAAATGTTCTATGGGGTTCATATCCGGAGACTGTGGTGGTGTTTTCAGTTGTTTTGGTGTGTTATATAATAATCATTCTTTCACAAGGTATGACGTATGTTTTGGATCATTATCTTGTTGGAACCAGAACACAGTCGGAAGGTTAAGTTTTTGAGAGCTTTGATGTAAATTGCGTTTTAAAATATCCAAATAACTAAATTTTGTCATATTTCCCTCAATAAACTCCATAGTTCCAACGCCGCTGGCTGCCATTGATCCCCACAGCATTACTGAACCACCGCCATGTTTTACTGTTCCCACCAAATTCTTCTTTTTAAGCTCACAATTTGGTTTCCTCCAAACTATTTGCTTTCCATCTGAACCCCAAAGATTAATTTTAGTCTCATCAGTGAACATTACAGTTTCCCAAAAGCTTTGAGGCTTATCTAGATGAGCTCTCGCAAAATCCAAGCGCTTTCTTTTATTTATTGTGTTTATAAAAGGTTTTTTCCGCGCAATGCGCCCATGGAGATCATTCTTTCTAAGCACGCGTCGAATTGTTTCAGTGGACACGCTCTTATTTATTATTTTTGAGATCTCTACAGTTAATTTTGGAACACTTATTTTTGGATTTATATTAACTTTACGTACAATATTACGTTCATCGTATTCTGTTAGCACTTTCTTTTTGCCTCTGCCGGTGGAGTTTTTCAATGTTCCTTCGTACCTCCACTTGTTTACGATTTTTTGTATCGTGGAATAGGGTCTTCCAATAATTTTTCCAATATCTCTAAAGGATTTACCTTCAGAATATAGCTTCACCGCTAGTTTTCTTATTTCTAAAGTTGTTTCTTTTCGTAAGGTAGCCATTGTCAAGCAATTGTTCTCGATATTATGACAATTCAGCTAAACTTATTCACTTTGTCTTAACTGTATACTCAATTTTGTGGCGTGAATGTCGTGTCATTTTTTGTTATTGTTAGTATTGTGATTATTTTATTTGAAAAACTGGATTATTTTGAAAACAAATTAGTTCATAAGATTGTTGTTAATACATATATATCACAAACTTTAAAACAAATTAATAATTATTTGAAATTTTCACATTTATCTATCTTCCATTCAGCTGTATACTCAATTTTGTGAGCAACTGTATGTTACAATCCTTGATGTGTGAATCCTATCGTGTGATGACACTTTTCATGTTTTTCCACCAATAATTTTTCTGTAAGTGTTTTAGCGTTTTCTCCACTCCTCGATGGTTAGTTACCCCGTTACGATAATTAGCGATCAATTGCAACTGTTTATCAATTCAAAGTCGTACCTGTTTCCTTTGTACTTTTACTGTTTTGGTGCTATAATCTGTTACAACGGTATCTACTTTTTTATTTCTTCCATTTTCTTCTCTTTATTGCATCTGTTTCAAATTGGCTATTAATATTTCCGTAAGGATGCAGCTACCATGCGATTCAACGGCGTGTATTCTTTCTCCAACAGTTTTTCACTTAATATGTCGTCCTTAGCATCAATAATAATCATTGTTTTGATTAACTCATCCCTCAAGTTACCAAATTCACATTAGTTTGCTTTATTTTTCAATTCAGTAATGAATTGTTCCATATTAAAATGACCTTGACGCCATGTGAAAAATTTGTGGCTTTCGTAGGTTAGGTTCTTTTTTGAAGTAAAATATTCTTGAAATTTTTTCTTTAAAACGACTATTTTATTTTTTTCATCTTCAAATTTGAACGTATTCATTCGGATAGCTTCCTCACCGATTAAATGTAACAGTTGCGCATATTGGGTTTTTGTTCCTTTGAGGTTCGGGTTATGAGTCATACGCCGCGCCGTCTAGTTAACTGATTTATTATAAAGAACGCATATATATATGTACAATATGATACATGTCATGGTGATGATCTATATTGCATCGGCTAAATACAACAAAATTTCTGAATTTTCACGCTGAAATACGCAGCGGGTGTTAGCCAATCGAAACGGCATTCGTAGATATTCGAATTGACCATCAGGTCTCACGAAAGCAGTTTTGTAAATTGATTCTTGGGTAATGGGAATCTGGTGGAAACCTGACGCCATGTCTAATGTGGTAAAGTATTTTGAATTTCCTAACCTGTCCAATAGATCGTCAATAAGTGGTAAAGGTATTTATTTTGATTCTAATTTGATTCAAAGATCGATAATCCACACATAACCGATCGCTTCCATCTTTCTTCTTAACTAGTAGACATGGACTTGCAAACGGCGAATTACTTTCTCTGATAATTCCGCCTGCTGCGAGACCTTGGATGATACTTCGTACTTTTTCTCTGTCAATTGGTGCCAAACGATAGAGATGGTAACAGTGATGTTAAATTACCGTAATTTTTATTTGTCGTAATTTAGTGTGGTAATTTACGACTTTTAATTACAAATTTTAACTACTGCGGTAATAAATCTGTATCGTGAAACCGTGTTATAATTTTATTTTTAAATATTAAATTAATAAAAAATTAATATTATGTATATTATATTTTTATTTTAATATTAAATATGAACATAAATATACAACAAATAAAATACAATAATGTTCATATTTATCTAAAGTGTCCTTTCTTCGAGCGAATTGTTCTTATTTGAATTTTCTGCGGGTTGGTCCATTATTTCCGATTCTTCGGATTCATACTCGATATCTGTTTCTGTTTCGGACTCTGACAATGAGTGAAATGGAGCAAATGGAGGTGATGTTCTTTCGCCAATATTCAAATCTTGGTGGATAGCTTTCTTTATCGCTGGAGGGCAGCGTATACATTTTTGTACCAAGTGTTGGGACATCCTTGTCACAACACGTAAGACGTAAGATTGTTTACAAAATTTACACTTGTATGTTTTTCCATTAGTTTTTATAAAAGCATCTACTATAATGCTTTTAATTTTATCTTTTCTGGCCATGATCACTTTTTAACAAAGTCACGACACGAGACACTAGACACGACTAACTACGTGCGTTGTGAGTCGGCGATACACGTGTTATAACTTGTTCGCTTTCCCACCATTCCACTTGGTTGATGATGATGCCAAGTGTTGTAAAATACGATATTTACCGTAAAAAACTGTAGTTTACTCAAAATAATATCGTTATTTACCTAGTAAATTACGGTAATTTACTATTGTTATTTTTTGGTAATGTACAAGCTCACATCACTGGCTGGTAACATAAATTTTTTCTTCTTTTAACCTGATTGAGGGCTCGACTGTTGTCACCTTTCTTAAAATTGTACCAGTCATGAAAATTTTTGGAAAAATCGCTGCTAAATTCTACCATATGCCAGTTTCCAGTGAGTTGAATCCATTAAACAATCTGAGCTTCAATTTTTGTTGCAGGCTTTTGAAAATTGTCTTCGGAAATTTTGTTCAAAACATTTTTAAAATTTTCATAACCGGAAACAACTGCCTTCACGGAATCAGCTCTTGCGGATCAACAAGTGCCGCTCAACTTTTTAGGAACTTTTAGTATCTTTCAAAATTTCCCATCTTGATGTTGACACGGCAAAGACATTGCATAGATTTTGAAGAAATAAAAATAATTTAGTTCCTTGTAAGCAGTATTCCGCTGCCGACTCTCCAACTAAATTTAAATAATGTGCTGCTCAAGGTACGTAAATGACAAGATTGTTTTTGAATTTAGTGCGTACTTCCGAGTCCGTCGATATACCAGACATATTACGTGCATTATCGTGAGATTGTCCTCAACAATCTTTCAAATTAATATCTAAATCAGATAATAGATTTAAGATAAAATTTTCCATATTTGAGCTTTTGTGGCCAGTATTTTCTAAAAATTTAAAAACCTTTTAACGGTGCTCCCATTTTTATTGACATATCTGACAACAATGGTTAATTGAACTGAAATTAGAACTAAAACTAGAATATCGGCCGTCGAATCCACAATAACAGAATAATACTTCGCTTCTTTTAATTCCGATTAATATTTTGATAAATTCGTCGCATAAATATGGTACATACTGGTCATCAAAAACAAAAATCTAAACTAAAAAATTGTACAAACATTACTCGAATTGATTATCGTCATGCTCAATACAACGCTGGCATCTCTTTATAACACCATGCATGGAATTTAATATGAAATCGTTAGGTATCGTTTATATTCTGTGGCATTGCTAAATGAACCCGATCTTGCAGATATCCCCAAAGCCAAAAATCTAAGGGCGTAAAGTTAGGAGAACGCGCAGGCCAACGAATAGGTCTATTAGTGCCAATCCATTATTGATTAAAATTTTGATTCAATCAATCAACGTTTATGCGTGCATTATGAGAAGTAGCACCGGCATCCAAACAATTTTCAACATCTTCACTTAACAGCTGGTCATATTTTTGTTGATTTAAGGAACCGTTGATAAAGAATGGCCCAATCAAGCGATCTCTAAGTAGGCCACACCAAACATTACAGCTAAAACGACGTTGATGGTTATGTTGATGACCAATCTAAGACTTTTTTGGTTCCAACAGCAGTGAATAATGCGATTAAAAATTCCATTATTAGTAAAAGTACATTCATCTGTCCAAATAATTTTACGTAAAACAACGAATTGAGACCTTCGGATTGGATCATTTTCACCTATTACTTGTACCTTTTGAGCAATATACGTCTTAAATTTGATTGGCACCGCAAATAGTGCATATCGTTGGCGTCATATGAAAATTGCCTAAGTCCAAAAAAGTAAATTTTACAGGAGACAAAAAAAAATCATTTTTAAACTATAATATTTTATATATCTTAATTTTCTTTTCAATAATGCTTAAGGCAAGATCCTATGTTAACATACCTATAGATAATGACAACACAAAAAAAAACTCGTAAAAAAATACAATGGAGTTAGGCAAAAATCATAACAAAAAACATTCACGATTTTTATGAAACCGAAAACACTATTATTGTTATATAGGAATGAAAAAATTCTTGGTACACAATTAACTTTTATTATATAAGATTATATTAACTTTAAATTAAATATTAATTAAGGATGTTGAAGTAAATATTAACTAAACATGTTGAAGAGCATCATAAAAACCATGATAATCTTTCTCTATTGTATTTTTTAAAGATTGAAGATGTTCGTATTTTTCTTTCTTAATTTTTAATTTGTCACCATATAGTTTCGGCAAATTTTCCATTGGTATTAAAGCCTTCTTATTCATTCTAACCGGTAAAATTTCAAATTCATTGGAGTAGCGTAGTTTATATTCAATAGTTCCATCAGGTTTGTATTTTAGCGCTCTAAGGTTGTTAACAGTAGGATCACCAACCTTAAACCTCGGACGAATTGAATTTACAAAATTAATGCTAGAGAAATTTTTAAAGAAATCGTGGTGTAAATACTGCACTACTTAAGGTCTTGGGTGAAGTCTAGCTGTTTTTGCATACTGAATATAATCTGTTGGTACGTTGATTACTTTACCAGATATTTTTCTTTCTATGATAGAGTGCATGGAGTCGCACTCCATCTGTGTGTGCCCCTTTTCTAAATATTTTTGTATGACACAAATATTATGTTCCATCGCAAAATTTAACAGGGCATTTGAAAGAATAGCGTTACGATTCTGTGAACCACATCAATCGCTATAAATAATAATGTCAGGTTTATTCTTGAGATCTATATCACGTAACATTGTTGTAGCCAAAAAATTACAAATAATAGATGCAAAGCAGTTAGCCTTTAGCTCGCCTTCTCCTTCGTGCCAGAAGAAGCAATATCCATCCTTAGAATGTAAGTCAAAAATTGTAAAATTATGAATTATTAACTTACTCTTATAATATAAAGAGGAGACATTAGACTGGGGACATAACAAAACTGATTGTAAATCCATGGTTATAACTAAGTTTGATGATTCCTTGTCCTTTTCTTTTTCATCACGTGCTTCAATTTTCCTTTTAAGGTGTTCTTGATAAATTTTTTCTGCAATATTTTTATTTCGAAATCCCACACAAATATCGCATTCATCCTTTTTAGGTCTGAAGAGGGCCAAATTCATGTCATCAAAAATATATTTAAACATTGTCTTACTTATCCCTTCAATTTTCCGGTCTTTACACCACGAATTTACGAAAAATCTGTAAAGTTCAGATTTACTTTTCCAACACGGTTCTAAGTACAGTTTAGTTGATGTTTTTCTGCAATAGTGGGATTTTAATTTTGGTAAACTGCTGAAAAAATCCATTACTTTCTTCTTTTTATCAGTACTTCTTAATTGTTTTTGATTTTGATATTGAGTTTTAGCTTCCGAATTTGTACTGTTTATTCTAGTTGGTGATAGTGATTCTTTACTAAGCCAGTCTGTAATAGTCCTCATAGACATACCTAAAGTATTGCAAAACATAGTTTTGCACACTCGAACTCTTGCGGTTTGTCTATCCATATAGAAAGTATAAGAAATAGTCCTACGGCTCTGATCCTCAGCTATTCTATTTCTCGCTCTCTTAACATTTGATGCGATTGCACGTCCTTTAACATACATTTTTTTTCTTCCCAAGAATAACTCCAAAATTTATTCAAAATCTTTTTTCGTACTTCTTCGTTTATTTGAAAACATTTTAAAGGATTCGTAGTTTTAAATAATTTGTTTTGACATGTGCATCTTTTCTTCATTACTCTTTTATTTCTCTCAACTAAAAATTGGTTTCCCAGTCTTCCCTTGTACATTTTCCCTTCTTCACGCTTCTTTTTGTTTGCGTTATATTCCCAACAGTTACTGTCACTTAATCTGTTCTGTTGTCTTTTCCGTTTTTTACCCTTGATGCCAATGTCCTCTTCCAAATTTCTTTCGCGATCAGGGTTTAAGTAGTCATTTTCCTCTACTACTTCATTTTCCTTATCTTCAATGCAATTTTCATTATTTCCATGTGCGTTGTTTATGTAATCATTATTAAAGTTAACATTTTTTTTTTGAACTTCTATTGCCTGAGAACGGTCATAAGTCATAATATAAATTTTGTAATGTCATCTTGTCTTCTTTTTTATTAAAATCACTTACGTTATTGTCGAATCTTATTTCATCCATTTTAATTTGTCACGTAGAGTTTTGACACATCGACACATCTGTCATTAATAACTAAATAAAAACAATTAAGGTTCGCCGACGCCAGACGACCAATCCGATTCTTGGAATTAATCGCAGCGACAAAAACCGTACCGTAATAACTAAATAATTTGGTAAATGTAGTGAGCGAGCGCAAAGCAACGGACTTACGTAATTTTCACACTGTTTAAACTTGATCGGACTTACGCAATTTTCAAATATTGATATTGCGGTGCCACCAAACAACTTATTATCAAACTATGGTCCTACGTTATAGTTAAGTTGATTTTTAACAAGATTACACTAAAATCTCAATTTCCCAAAAAAATGGACTTAGGCAATTTTCATATGACGCCAACGATATTATGTTATTATATCAAATACCTGCGTCCTGTTTCTCTTATGTATTATTATTATTTTCTTGCATTTTTTTTGGTTTATCTTGTTTTTCAAAATTTTCAAGGGTCGATGAAAAGCANATATTACAGAAGAAGGTCTACAAAGAAAAACTGTACTTTTAATGCAAGACGCAGAAATTTGGTTTAATAGCAATAAAGTCATGCTAAATAGAGAGAAAACGCAGATTATGAGGTTTTGTACGATACTTGAAGAGGAAAGAGCAACCGTAAAATTTCTGGAAATTCTAATTAGACAATAGCCTTACCTTTCAAACCCATGTCCAGTATATGTCAGGTAAATTAAGTTCAATAATCTACACTATCAGGGTATTAAATAGAACAACAAGGTATGAAGCGACTCACCAAGCTTATTTTTCACTGTTTCACAGTGATGCAACATACGGAATTCTTCTGTGGGGTGCATCTCCTTATGCACGAAAAATATTTATAAAGCAAAAAGAAGCAATAAGAGCTCTTTAGAAATTAAATTCCAAGGAATGCTGTAGAGCGAGAGAAGATTTCAAGTGGTGATTTTTCAGCAAAAATTCAGGTGTCTTTCATATAACTTTTTGTTCAAAACCCTTTCTCCTCTAAGATACAGCCCTTTATGGTTAGGGGAAAAATTGCTTTTAGTTAATAAATAACTGAATAATAGATAACTATTGAATTGATCTAATCCCTATAATACTTTGCATCAGAACTTTTTAACCTTTAGAGGACCGGGACCACCACTTAAGTGGTGGTCTATGTTATCAGTCTTTGTATATGATAAATATATCATATGAAGTACATTTTGTATCGATTTTCTTCAGACAATATGTTACCTAAAATCCCGGCCCCCTAAAGGTTAAACGAAAAACTTAACCAAATCAAATTTTTATTTCGACTTGCAGCAATGAACGAAAAATGTGTATGTAACGAAAAGGTACGCGAGTCGTCCTTATATATTGTCAAAAATGCAAACAAAAACTTGACCCGTACAAAAGCCGAAACATAATAACTTTAAATGCATGCACGTATGCAACCAAATTTACAAAAATTAAACCAAATAAAAAAATGTTAAAGTTTTCTTAACACCCCCACTTGCTATATAAAACTAAGTGTTGTAATCCAGGCTTATATACTGATTCAATTAATAGAATCCTATTAATCGCGTGATTTAATAAATCTTGTAAAGATGTTACCTTTGCACAAGTATTGCTGATTTCTATGCTAGAAACAGGTGGATAACAGCTTTTTTTTACTTTCTTGGATGTTGTGCTAAGGTGGCAATAAAAAGCACATTTTCTCATTGGTTAGATTTCTAAGGTATGAATATTGTGCTTTAGTCAAATCTAAATCAATGTAAACACTTAATGCTTCATCTGCGTCAATGGTTGTGATTTATCATGGTGGACCAGTTTTAAAATTGATTTCTTTTCATTAGGCTGCAAACTAGTCTCTACTAAATTTGCTTCATCACTTTCTCCCATTGACCGTAATCCCAGAAACTGTGTATGCGATCAAATCTATATTCTTTTAGCAATGTAGTATTTTTTCGTCTCTTACTAGATGTTGCAGAATCTTCGTAAGGTAGAAACGGTCTTCCTCTCTTTTCGTTAGGTAAACTATAAGGAACCACAGTATCTCTACCAACTGATAACTTTACGAAATGATGTCCACCGAATAAATACGCGATTTCGCGGAAGACTGCCGCCACGCTTCTATCGTTTGTCTTTATTTCAGAGGTCATACATATTTCAAATAACTTCGAAATATAATGCGGTGGACGATAATTGCAAGGGGTTCTCACTAGGAAGGTTTAAATTTACACAGAAAAATTCTTGTTATCTTGAACAATGTCTACATGGGGGCAAACGCTGATCTGACATGTTTTGCAATCTTGTTGTTGTATCTAGCCGTTGCTTTGTAATTTTTGGCCGAGTCATGTTTTTCTTTTTTTGTTTCTTAGGTTAGTTAGAGCAGCTGTACTAACTAGTACAAGCTGGAACTCGCCTATTTTCTTTTGTATGTTTTTTTTGTACAATTAAGCTTATTTTCTAATAAAGGCATTTATTATTATAACGCAAAAACGCACGGNATCTTCAATATTGCCAGATATTGTCTGTGATCCATAATGCCATCAATAAACACCAAATTTCCAACTCCAGATGCCGCCATTGACCCCCAAACCATTACCGACCCACCACCATGTTTAACAGTTGGGAGCAAATTCTCCGTTTTCATCTCTTCATTTACCTTACGCCATACTTTTCCTCTACCATCCGATCCGAAAATATTGAATTTACATTGAAAATCTTTTTCAATGTAATTTCTAGCAAACTCAACCCTTTTTTGCCTATTTTGTTGGGAAATCAACGGTTTTCTTCGTGGTACTCGTCCGTTAAATCCATTAGATCGCAACACTCTACGAACTGTTTCTGGATGTACGGCTTTTTGAGTGGTTTGTTGAACATCTTCAGCAAGTTGGGGCGCACTAAGTCTAGGGTTTGCTTTAACTTTTTTCAGAATTGTTTGAACATCACGCTGATTCAAAATTTTAGGACGCCCAGAACGTGGTTTATTAGTTATACATCCATTCGAATTAAAATTTTTTATAATAGTTTGAATTGTTGCGCGACTTTTACCAACAATTTTTGTAATTTCTCCATACGACTTTTCCTCATTCCATAATTTTACTATTAAATTGCGAATATCCACTGAAATTTCCTTCCTTCCCATAATTCTCGATATGTAATAAATCTTATACAATATAATTTCTACTTACAGTGAGTNACCATCTTCTTCATTTTCCATTATTTCAATTTCCATTTCGTCAGTATCGCTTTGACGACCTTTTTCAGTTTTAATATCTTGAATAACCTGGTTTTCTTGAGAAATATTATTTTTAACTATTCCTGATACTGTATTTGGCTCTTTATTCAGTAAAACTATAATAGTATTATCCGAAATAGTACAAGATTCTTCTATTTGCTTAAATGTACCAAATTTAAGTGCTGGTTTTACAACTGGTAACAATATTGTTGGCGAAGCTGGCTCTTCAAATACATTTTCTGTTAATTCAGGTATTGGTTCTGTAACCGGTATCAGCGTAGTAGTTAGCGAAGCCATCTCTTCAAATACATCTTCTGAAGGAGGTACTGGTTCCACGGCAGGTAACAGGGTAGTTAATGAAGTTGGTTCTTCAAATAAATTTTTTGGTAATGGACTAAAAGAGCGTCTAATTCGATTGTCAGTCGACATACAATATGATGATGATACTTCGAGAGTTCGCTTCTTTAAAGCTAAATCCAGCATTACAAGGCTTCTACTGGGGTTCATCTCTCTAAAAGATAAACGACTTTGTAACATTTTTGTGGAATATAGTTATTATGTATTTATTGTATTATTTATAGGTATTAGGTATTTCATTATAAACTTTATGTTTTTAGGTATTTCAAGAAGTTTTCGGCTGTAATCACCCATAAATTGAATACTTTGGATTTGGAGGTTATGTTTCGTTTTTTTTTGTGGCCTCTTTTTTTAACTAAATACAAGAATATTTCTTAATCTACGACGGAAATACGAACGGATTTATCNTAAGGTATCTATTATTACCATAATGTAGATAATATTGGAACATTGAAATTGTAATATAAGAACGTAAATATTAAGAAAAAAATAATTAACTGGAATTAATGGGTCACAAAAGTCTACATACACTAGATATTACCGTATAAATTACGAAGTTAAATGTACACAGAAACAAAAATTTTAATATTTTGTTGGTCCTCCTTGCAAGTCAAGGACAGCTTGTAGCCTTCTTGGCATTGAAAGCACAAGATTTTCTGTAACACTGGCTAGTATTTCATTCCAAACTTTAATTAACGCATCTTTTAAAGATTCCTTGTTGATTACCCTATATTTTCGTACTCTTCATTCTACTTCGTCCCAAATGTGCTCAATAGGGTTGAGATCGGGTGATTGGGGAGGCGAATGGAGTTGTTTCGGCACATTATAGAGTATCTATTCTTTGACAACAAGCGCGGTATGCTTTGGATCGTTGTCTTGTTGGAAGACCCAACGATTCCTAAGCGCTCAGCCTATCCTTCAATATTGCCAGATATTGTCTGTGATCCATAATGCCATCAATAAACACCAAATTTCCAACTCCAGATGCCGCCATTGACCCCCAAACCATTACCGACCCACCACCATGTTTAACAGTTGGAAGCAAATTCTCCGTTTTCATATCTTCATTTACCTTACGCCATACTTTTCCTCTACCATCCGATCCGAAAATATTGAATTTACATTGAAAATCTTTTTCAATGTAATTTCTAGCAAACTCAACCCTTTTTTGCCTATTTTGTTGGGAAATCAACGGTTTTCTTCGTGGTACTCGTCCGTTAAATCCATTAGATCGCAACACTCTACGCACTGTTTCTGGATGTACGGCTTTTTGAGTGGCTTGTTGAACATCTTCAGCAAGTTGAGGCGCACTAAGTCTAGGGTTTGCTTTAACTTTTTTCAGAATTGTTTGAACATCACGCTGATTCAAAATTTTAGGACGCCCAGAACGTGGTTTATTAGTTATACATCCATTCGAATTAAAATTTTTTATAATAGTTTGAATTGTTGCGCGACTTTTACCAACAATTTTTGCAATTTCTCCATACGACTTTTCCTCATTCCATAATTTTACTATTAAATTGCGAATATCCACTGAAATTTCCTTCCTTCCCATAATTCTCGATATGTAATATATCTTATACAATATAATTTCTACTTATAAATATTTAACTGGATGGACTACAACAGCAAACTTATGGATACAATTTATTATAAACACAAAAATAGCAAATATCTAACTTTGTCATACACGCTATACTCAGCACAACTGTATGTTGACATTTGTGAAGTTGATTTATCTAATTCAATTTTTTTACGTGGCCATGGCATGCGTGATTTTATTTTATTTAGGTGCACTGAGCTTATTAATAATAAAGAAGTTGTTTTGTATATTATTAAAAATTAATTTTTGTTTTTTATTACGATATTGCATTTTTAGGTACTGTATGTAGACTTTTGTGACTAACTGTATATCCAGACACATATGCCACTGACAATATGTGTTCACTGCATACGAAACTCTCTATTTCTTGTATAATAAGGTCCATATCTCCGGTTAATTGTAGCGAGGAAGAAGAAGCTATGTCAGGTGGTTTCTGATCTTGCAGTTGCTCGTGCACATCTAGAAAAGATCTAAGTGTAGTTAATAAATGAAAGTCGTCATCTTCACAGTTGCCTCAGGTACATTAGAATTTTCGTAAATCCGCATGATCCCCTTAAATCCCCAAAAAGATTTTCTAGAGGGTTTTGATTAAACGTTCTTGGTTTAAAAGTGGGAACTCCTTTTTTCACCAATTACGATTTAATTCCAATAAAAGATCTTAATGTAAAGATACAACCTTTCTGTGACGGAGGTGTTGACACTGCATCATCAGAAATGTCCCTGGGTTTTCGTATGTAGCGCCATTTCCAAATCTTGTCGATACATTTTTGCCAAAATTTATCATGAGTTCTATCTTTAGTAACACAACACCTATAACATTTATAGCAATTATTTAAAACTTATACATATACTCAATATCATATACATTGTAAACTCGGAAAAATACTACTGCCTTTCTATTTTAAAAAAGGCATTCAATGTGAAATTTTACAAAATGACTAAAAATAATTAATTAATGTAAGAAATAATATTATAAAATGAATAACATATGGATTGTCTACGTGGCATCCATTTGGTCAGCTTATGATTTTCATGTATACATAAAAAAAGTTGAATAGAGGCATTCTTGTTTATACACTAAACAGATTAAATTAAACAAAATAGTATAGAATAGTAACATCCGTATTAAATAATAATAACTACATTTTAATAATAATAACATCGAACAAAAAGAGGAAACAATAATAACAATTAAAATGAACTGCATTACAGTAAGTGTTCAAAGTGACCACCGTTAGCTTCAATGCACTTTCCAATCCGTTTAGAAAATGATCTTCTTATGTTAAATAATATTTGTTCATTCCTAACGATATCCACTGCATTTACAATTTTTTGCCACAGTTCTTCACAAGTTTCAGGATTGTCTTTGTAAACAAGGGATTTTACAAATTCCCATACGCAAAAATCCATGGGATTACAATCGGGACTTCGTTGTGGCCAAGCATAATGACTACCTCGGCCAAATCATCTTCGCGGAAAATTTATATCGAGATAATCTCGCATTTGCCTGGAAAAATGGTGCTCCATCTTGCATAAACCACATGACAGTCCAAATATTTAATGGTAACTCAGCCAGCATATCGTCTACTTGGTTTTGCAGAAAATGTAAATAATTGTGGTCGATCAAATTATTTGGTAATTCCTGCGGACCCAACACATAATTTCAAATAATTCCACACCAAACATTTATTTTAAATTCATGTTGAAAATGCCGTTGCCGTGTCATGTGTGGGTTTTCAGTTTCCCAAGCATGATAATTTCTAAAATTAAAAACTCCACTACGAGTGAATGTTGCCTCGTCAGTAAATAAAATGTTGTCAACAAACGATGGGTCAGAATTGTGCCGATTATTGATAAAATCAGCAAATTCTAACCGAACTCTTAAATCAGTAGGCAGTAAGGTGTGTACAGGTACAAAATGGTATCCATACTTCAGTCTTTCTTTTTTTAATATTTGTAGAATTGACGACTTGCTTAACCCTGTTGCAGCTGACAAACGTCTAGAGCTACGTCCAGTCGTTACTAATTCGTTACTAACTCGTCAAGATGAAGTTTAAACAAATTTTTAAATAACTTGTGATTTGGTTGTCTTCTGTAAGATATTTAAATAAATATCTTCTGCATGCTTCCCTTCCATTAAACTTTTCTTGAGTGTATATGCACACCATATTACGCATTTCCGTGTTAGAAATAAATTATGCCGGGGCATTATCTCAAAGTAACAATAACATTGATTACAATAATACTTAGCGTAAAACGAAACTGAATGTCAAACTGATTGTCTAGTGTTTCACTAACATAAATACTAGACTAACATAAATTGGGTTAAATCGTAATAATTTAAAGTAAGGAATTCACTGTTGCTCTGTGTCCCATTAGTACCCTGTATATAAACAGATATTGATGTGCTGCTCATTGTCTGTGCAGCAACTTTAACTTTCATCAACTTTAATAATTTCTAAATTTATACGGATTATTTTCATCCTTCTCAAAAGCGACTAAGATGTCTGACCATCTAGACTCCATGGTAATGCTAGAATTACCGAAAGTGTTCCCCACCGTCACTGTAGGTAACATAACGTTACGCTTTTGAAACATGTTACGTGTGGCTTTTAAGAGATGGGGAACATCATACATGGTATACATTTTTTGGGTTCCAATTATTACAAAAGGATCTGTCTGCATGGAACCCATGTTTTGTAGAGCCCCTCGCACACCAATGCTACGCGACCGCGACGATATTGCAGGCATAGCGTTGTGTACAAAGCCTTTAAAAAACGATTTATGAAATGTCATCAAGTGACGACGATATCATTGTAGCATATAATTACTACAGAAAAAAGAAGCAGCGTCGTAAATTTTGAATACATCCGTACAAAACAAACAATTCTAAAAAAAAAGAATTTTTGAATGTACGAAAGTATTATTTGTTGAAGATAAATTTAAATCATTTTACCGCATGTCGAAAGATACCTTCAAATTGCTGCTTTCGTTAATAAGAGTTGCAGTTACTAAGAGTGATACAAACTATAGGCGCAGTGTTAGTGCCGAGGAAAGGTTGCTAATAACTCTAAGGTAAGATTTACATTTATTTTATTGTACTTGGTATAACTACTAGAAGGTATGTTAATAGAAGCAGGTTGTGAATAATGGATAGGTTCTAAACCAGATAAATTTGAAAATAGCTGTTGAGGTGTGGACAGATATGTGCTGGACAGATATGTGATTGGACAGATTATCAATTAATTGTAACACTTGTCTCTTAAATGTACGAAAATTATGCTCGGGCATTTCATCTATTTCTGGTAGAAGACTATCTAAAAACTGTTTTCGTGGATTGTTTTTGTTATTAGTGCAAGCATTAGTTTGTTTATTACGAAAAAAAAAAAATCGATGAATGCCTTGTCAACAGATGACAGTTTTTCCTTTCTTCTTTTTGGTTTAGATGTATCGGGCACAATAATTTCTGTGGTTGTAGGTTGCGTTTGTTGAGGTGTACAATTTTCCGGTTCCGCAGTAATGTTTTCAACTGTTTCTACAGCTGGTGGCGGTGGTGGTAAATTCCCTACCTCGGTGATTAAGCCTTTTACAAAAGGAATAACAAAATCCATGTGCTAGTTTAAATAGTAGGGCTTTTTCCTTCCAGATCCACTAGCAGGTACTTTTCTCTTGTGCACGTTCACTGAACGAATATTCCTCCACTTTTCTTTTGCAGACGAAACTAAAAAAGCAGGTATTAATGTCATTGTTTATTTTTAGGAATTTGGCTACAGGTGCAACATTTAAATCGCTTTCATTTTATTTCGCTAGACGCGATAGTACTATTTCTAATATTGTTGCTGAAACGACTCATCAAATATGGGATCTATTGCAACCTGAATATGTCTTCACCAACTACGGAACAATGAAACAAAATATCTGAACGATTTTATGAAGTTTGGAATTTTCCAAATTGCTTAGGAGCTCTGGATGGTAAACATATAAGAATTCAAAAGCTTCCTAATACACAGGCTCGGCGAATTTCAATTATAAGGGGTACCATTCCATTATATTGATAGCTTGTTCAGATGCGAATGGACTATTCACAACAATTGAAACGGGATTTGCTGGTAGAAATAGTGATAGCGGAATTTTGCATGCTTCAAGAATATATCGGTTGTTAGAAAGAGAGGGACTGAATTTGCCGCAAGATAAGTGTTTACCACATGAAGTGCCCACACAAAAAATTAAAACGTTAAGAGTTTTCAATTATAGATTAAGCAGAAATAATAATATAAGCGAAAATGCGTAGAATGTGCTTTTGGAAAAATTGCAAAAATTCAATACATTGCACAAATATTCAAACTAACAAATTTAATATAATAACTAACAATATTTAATATTGTATAGTGTTATTGCGTGCTCCATAATTTCATTCGTAAACGAGACCGTGTAATGTACGAAACGCCTAATATCAATACCGATAGCATCATTCTGAAAAACCAAACAGTATTAGTAGCAGTACGTCAAGTTTATCAACAAACACTGCACAAGCTGTTTGAAATTATTTGACCGATTATTTTATTACGGATGCAGCAGTATTACCCTGACAGTGGCAATGCTGTGTATCTGAATAAACGATTTATTCTTATTTTTACTTTATAACTAAATAAAAAAATATCTATTTATCATACCTGAGTAATCCATTTCTTTACAAATCTCAGCGCAAGCCTTTTCTGTAACATCCTTTTGAGAATAATCTGTAAGATTATAATTATTATATAAACATCTCGATGTGTTGAACAAAACAGATGTTCTCTTCTTCGACCATTTATTTTAAATAAAATCTATATACATGAATATCAGAAAAACTGCTAACTGCATCATTTTTGGTCGGCAACCGATCACCTGGCGACTCGACATGCTGAGTCGCCGCAATAGGTCGCTTATTATAAACAGTGGCAATTACAGAAATACCGTTCCCAAAGAACACTAAAAATATTTGTTAATATACATTCTAGTTTATCAGCAGGCATACCATTTCGTGAGAAATAGAATGCAAGTGGTTGCTTCCAGAACGTCGTAATACCTTGCAACATGAAAACAAGAGGATATCGTGCCAAATATTGAGTTCTATTTCCATCTCCAAAATCTTCGACTCTTTCAATTCTGTCTTTGGCTTTATTGTATTGCTATTTCGTCAAATGACACTATCAACAATTTATTTGCTTCCTTAGTATTCTTAACACAGTAGCTAACATGACGAATAATTGTTAAATAAGGTTCCACTCAACAATGATAAGTGTTCTTTAGCTGGAACAGTTTCTTAACACTGAATAATTACAGATCATTAAGGATTTCGATCAGATATGATATTTTTCGATACATCAATTTTTTTTTCAATATATTTTATTTCATTTTCAATATATCCCTCTACAACCGTCGTAGACCGCCAGCCCCCATGTCGTTTAACACTAACAAAATCACCTCCCGAATCCGCTAATAAAGTAGCAGAATATCTGCGAAAACAATGACTAGTGTAGCTCATTTCCAATTTCCTTTGGAATCGTTCTAATTTTGTTAATCCCTATAACTTGATTCATACATTTTACATTCATATATTTAATAAAAAACGACTTGTAGTGTATTCGGATAGCAATGCATAATACTTTCGATATAATATAATGTAGGCCGAATTTGAAATAACGAATGTCCTGTGACTGTGATTTTTTGAATTTTGGATCTATACGGTTACTACTGAGCTCTTATCCTCGATATCGTCTATTGTTAAATTTAATAACACATTTCTTGTACCGGGTGGGCCACTAAGAAAGGACGCCGGCTATATCTCAGAAACTGTTGATCGCATAGTTTTCAGACAAAAAAATTCTTATACAAAGTGACCCATAGAAACTGCTGGAAATTATTTTCAAGTTTGTAAAACTACCGCTAGGGGGCGTAATGNTATACATTCTAGTTTATCAGCAGGCATACCATTTCGTGAGAAATAGAATGCAAGTGGTTGCTTCCAGAACGTCGTAATACCTTGCAACATGAAAACAAGAGGATATCGTGCCAAATATTGAGTTCTATTTCCATCTCCAAAATCTTCGACTCTTTCAATTCTGTCTTTGGCTTTATTGTATTGCTATTTCGTCAAATGACACTATCAACAATTTATTTGCTTCCTTACTATTCTTAACACAGTAGCTAACATGACGAATAATTGTTAAATAAGGTTCCACTCAACAATGATAACTGTTCTTTAGCTGGAACAGTTTCTTAACACTGAATAATTACAGATCATTAAGGATTTCGATCAGATAGGATATTTTTCGATACATCAATTTTTTTTCAATAGATTCTTCAATATATCCCTCTACAACCGTCGTAGACCGCCAGCCCCCATGTCGTTTAACACTAACAAAATCACCTCCCGAATCAATCATAACATAATAAAAATCACTAAAAATGCATCGAATCTTACGTCAAACCAACCATAGATGGTGTTAAATTATGAAAACAATGAAATTACGAAAAATGAAAATAAAAACCGCTACAAGGTGACGTCCTTATGATAACTCTGCGTTTCCGAATGTTTCCGGTTCTAGCTCTAGTGCTGCATAACAATTAAAACTAGAACTAACACTAGACCTAGAACTAGAAAGTTTTGGGTTGGGTTGGTTAAATCCAAATGTTTCTAGTTCTAGGTCTAGTGTTAGTTCTAGCGTTAGTGTTAGTTTTGCAGTCATGTCAAATTATATTGACATGTTGCATTTTATGTGCAACAAAGTAAGTAGGTACGCTCTGGTTTCTATAGAAATATATTTTGTATGTATGTATGTAAGGAAACAGGAGTGCATACTCCCAACATAACCTCTTGTCACATTGGGCATTGGAAGTTTGGGATTGCCTATGTTACGCATGTAACATAGTAAAAATAACTATCTCTGTCTTCTTGAGATTGATGTAGAGTGATTGTTTAATACACCAGATCTCAGCAATATTGAGTGCTTCCTGCATCCTCTCAAGGAGTACATTGACGTATTTCTCTCTAATAACGATTGCCAGGTCGTCTGCGTAGCCAATGGTTTTAAAACAAACTAGTTTTAGGCGTTTCATCAAGTTATCCAGGGTGAGATTCCACAGAAGTGGAGAAAGAAGTTGTAGGGTGGCTTAGCCAGCCCTTAATTTGACGATTCTTTGCCTTAGAGTGCTCTTGATCCAACCACATTAATTCCAGTTAATTCCAGAGAAGGTGGTTTCATCAAAAGTGAACCACGTCAATGAAGACACCCAGGCCGGACTCTTTGTGGTCCAGTGCATCACCAACGAAGCTGGTCACCATGTGGAGAGCTGTTAGTGTGGACTTCCCCTGGGTGTAAGCATGTTGATTAGAGCCTAGTGGCCTGGTGCACAAGCAAGTATCTCTAATGTAACGGTCGCAACGATTTCAGTAAAAAGGAGGAGAGACTAATTGGTCTATATGACTTCGGAAGGAAGTTGTCTTGCTTACCCAGTTTAGGTATGAAATTTACCGTGACATCACGCCAACTTCCTGGTACGTAGCGAAGTGCCAGGCAACCCTGGAATATTCTCTTCAGGTGCGGTAGCAGGTCTTCCAGTTCCCATTGTAGAAGGGCAGGTGCAATCCCGTCCGGTCCTGGAGTTTTGAACGGCGAGAACAGCCCACCGTATTTCTTCCTCCTCACAGATGATTTTGGCCAAGCCCCAATCATCCGCTGTTGGTATATGTCGGAACCTGATATTAGAAGGTTGTTGGTATAGGAACCATCATCCTTCTTCATTAACCCAATTCGTCGTTCAGGGCTCGCAGCGAGCACCTTCTTCAGGCAGGAGACTTCGATAGAAGAAGTAATTTCCTCACAGAAGTCCCTCTATGCTGCTCGCTTCTTTTGATGAATTGTTTTCTTAAAAGCTGACAGTTTACTCTTATAGATCTGCCAGCCAGAATCGATCCTAGAGTCCTGTGTTCTGTTAAAGGCAGTCCGCGCCTTGTGTTTAAGTATGGCAAGTTCGGGGCACCACCAGGTATATATATATATATATATATTTCTCCATTTTACAGCAGTCCGCTGGTTGTTTACGACCCAGTTTTGTCAGTAACCTCGAAAGCATGGATCTGAATTTCTTTACATTCGTCCTTCTTGGGTTTCAGTTTGTTTCTGAACTTGGTGTTGCCAAGCTCAAAAGTAATCCACCTATGGTCAAACATCGACACATTGTCGGAAACTCTCCAATTGTGGACTGATCTTNTGGTGCAAATTTTTCGGTATGTTTGAAGGTTTTCGAAGGTTTCTATTTAAATTAATGGAGCGAAAGTCTTCTTTAAATGATGTTTTAAAAAACAAAGTACCTAATGTTTCTCGTCGAATTTGGAACCAAATAACGCTCTATAATTTAAATTGTTTTCCTTCATTACTTTTTTTTTTGATATGAAATGCTGTTAATGATGAGTAAAATGTATTAAATTTTTTAAAATCTTCTAGACCCATAGAGAATACATTAAATTGGGGTTGTTTACAATTACGAATAAAATTTATCCAATCAGTGTAAGTAAAAATTGTAAATAGTTTACTTTTCTTTTTTGCACGCTCAATAACGCTATGTTGGCAATGTACTGTGTAGAATATGTCAGTGCTTAATTTCTAAACTTTTAGGTGTGGGAACGCTCATTTACTCTTATAAACCACCCTCTCTATTTTCTAATAACTCACTCATTTATATATTTATTTTAATAATATTTAGATATATTGTACTTTTGACTTGATTTATTGTTTATTGCCGTTATGACAGCGCATTTTGTAATGAATGGTCAAATAAAAACAAATAAAGCCTTCTTTACATTTTTATTTATATTAGGCCTACAGTACAGTAGTAATAATACATATCAATACGTAAACAGATGTTTTTGATAATTTTCTGGAAAAACTAGTAAGTCTAAATGTTTAAACAACAGGTAGAAAAATAAAAAGTTGTTTGTTAATTTTTAAAAGTGGAAACTACAAAACAACAATAGAAAATTAATTGTAAATAATAAAAAAAAACAGAGAAAATTCTTTTTCACAACACAACTACAAGTAATGTTTTTGAAAACTCAGTGTTCTAAAAACCTAAAGGATGTTAAAAGAGAACGAGTTTTAGGAAAAAAGTTCCCACAATGCAATGCTGTCTTCATTGTACGTTTTCTGCCTTCGTTGTTTTGACTTGGTGTCAAGTGCAGAATGGTGTCCCTTCGCCAGCCAAGACTTGACGTGTCACTCAGGATTGTATCTAGCCACAGAAGGTCCCAGCAGCCTAATCCGCAATAAATCAGAAACAGTGCTGATGTAGAGTGAAGATCTTAGAGGAGACATAATTAAATTCATTGCAGAAAACCCACGTTCACATTCAGCACTAGACACTGCAATACTATTTATGATTGAGATCAGTTTCTGAAACGACGGCGGCTGCTCAAGAATAGTAGGTTTCTCTCCGCTTAACATAGGCTTCAGTCCCTGCTTGAAGTGTCTGAAGTCTCTAATTATATCCCGAGAGCTGCTAATCTTGAATTTATCGCAGATTCGCTGGATCTCGTATTCTCTGTAGGTGATAGATAAGTCTTTTGGCCAATACATGGGGTGGATCACTTTGATGTCATTCATGATGGAGTTGTAGTTTTCAGACGCATTTGACGATG
>NW_019280955.1:0-29434 GCF_000648695.1 Onthophagus taurus
AGTTATGTGGTAGCAGGTGCCCCGTCATAAACAAATAATAATAATAAGACGTAGAATAGTATTTTTATAATGAATGACTTTCTCATATTACTTCTTTTTTGTAAACAGATAAGAAAAGAGTATAAATAAGGTTCGTTTCCGAATAATAAAAATCATTGTTAATTCAATATTCATTAAGGTAACTTCATAAGGGTCTTTTGGTGTACGCGATTACGAAACAAATAAATAAGTTATTTTTTAAAAATATAACCTCCCGGCTGTAACTCATAACTTATATATGTAAAGGAAAATGTTTAATTTAATAAAAAACTTCTTACTTGCTTGTGAATTATTTATTATTAATGGTACCGGTTTCGACTACACCTAGTCATCATCAGCCAAATCCTGTATAAATGGAAAATATAAAATAGAAGAATCACATTAAAAATTTTTTTCTTATCTAAAAAAACTTACGTCAGAAAAAGAGTTGTTAAAATTTAGAAAATGTAGATACAACACAAGTTTAAACATATTAAAATATTATTAAAATGTTAAAAATTAAAAATTAAAACTGTCACGAAATAAAATGAAAACAGAAACAAGAACAAAACGTCGGGACGAGCACTTCTTATAAAATGGAAGACTTTAACAAAGAAATACATTATCTGAACGAACCGGTTACTTATTGTATAAAGACGTGTGTGTTGTATGTATATACAAAAATTACTTAAGAACTTATTTAATAATTTGTATTTAAAATAAATGCAATAAGAAATAGTTATTAGTTATTTCTTATTTTTTAAGAAGGAGTATAACGGAGTATATAATATGTCAATTTGATCATTAAGAAGGTTATTGTTTTTACATTTTTTGTGGATATCAATTTCTAATAATTCTAATAAATCCATTTTAAATCCCTTCTCACATTTATGTAATAGTTTTGTTTTATCGAAGTCAATTATATGTCCTGTTGTATGTATATGTTTGTGAACGTTTGAATTTGTTTTTGTTTTGTGTTCATGCAATCTTAAGTCCAGTCTGCGTCCAGTTTGTCCGATATATATACTATTACATTCTTCACATACAATTTTATAAACACCACTTTCCTGGAGAATTTTTGTATTATTATTTAGGCGATGGTTGGATAGTAAGTTGTGTATTGTATTTTTATTGCTATAGGCCACTGTTATTTCGTATTTCGAGAATTGAAACGTATTGATAGACATCATTTCATAAAAAATATTATTCTTGCTTAGGTGGAAGGTTTTGCTCTATTCTTTTTGCGATTATCTGACCGATTAATTTGGGTGATGGTGCTACACCCAAATTAAGCCTTGGCGATCTCCAGAGGTTTTGTGTCCTTTTTTGACGTGTGGCCATTAACCTCTCCTACCCTTCTACTAACCACGCCAGATATTGTACAACTGATGCTGGCACTGACGGCTTAGCGTCCCCTCCGTGTAAGGCAGTAGTATTAATTTTGACCTGAATTTACCTGTTTGTTAGGTAACTGTAAGTAAGATTGATCAGGTGTGGGGGATATTATGAGGTGATCGTTTTATCCAATCATCAATCCAAGCAGTATCAAATGCCTTCTCTAGGTTTAGGGATACCAAGGTGGTATAGGAACGTCTGTTGGAGTTGCCGATGGTATCGGTGATGATTCGGGTGATTTCATGCGTGATGAAGTAGTGAGATTAATATCCGAATTGATGATTAAGAATGCAGTTATAAATTTGCGTGTAACTTTTCAGGCGTTCTGGTATTTTTTCTATTACTTTTGAAAGTGCTGGCAGGAGTAACTGGTGGGGTTAGAAGGAACTTTGCCTGGCTTGTGTATTGGGACTATGGTAGCGATTTGCCATGACCCGGGGAAGAGTTGAAATTTAAGAATGCGGCGAAAGATGTACATAAGTTGTACACTCGTTTTTTTGCGACGGTGATGAAGAAATATGTTTTATATACCGTCCGGGTCGGAGGCTTTGCAAGATTTTAGAGGTTTGATAATTAATTTGACTACCGGAGGGGTTATGAGAGGTGTACGAATGTGGTGATGTATTCCTGGTCGGGCATGGAGTTTGGCGTAGCTTTGTGTATATCCATGTAGTGGTAGATGAGTTCGTTATTGTTTACTAGTGCGGGAATAGGTTTAAATTTGTTTTTGATTTTCCTGACCTCGTTGAGTATGAAGTTATCGTTGGGGTTTAGAGCGAATAGTTTTTGTTTCCAAAGGTTATATTTGTGAGCTTTAAGCACTGAGTGGATATCTTGGTAGATAGAAGTTTCCTGCGGAGAGGTTATGGGTTAGTTGGAATAGTCGGCGATGGGAGTTACGGTTCTTGATGAATACCATAAGGACTGGCGGTGAACGGTAGTCGGGTTTTTTTAATTAAGTTTCGTCCTCTGCGGGAGATTCGATGATGGGGGTTGGAAACCAGTCGTTGTCCAGGTAGTGTGTAGGGTTTTTTTAGGCCAGCACGAAGGCATTGTAGGATTCGTTGTACTGATGGATTGTGGGGCTTTTTGTGTTATTACTGTTTCAACCCCAGGATACGTGTCCGGTTATACTCACTAAGGACGATGATTTTATTGTAGCGGCCTAGGAGTTGGTCTAGATCGGTTATATAAATAAAAAATACTGTAGGGTTGCTGCTGATTGACGGAAATTTTTTAATTAGGATTGCCATTTCACGGGCTCTACGGGTGTGGTCTTTGCGGTACATGACGAAACAGGGGATGAAAATGTTATCTGTTGCTATTAGCTTTGTCTCGTTAACAAGCAGGATATCTACTTTAAGACGATTAAGAAATTCGATGATTTCCATTTGGGGATGAGGCTATTGAAGTTAAATGGGACGAGGATTCAGTTTCTTGAATTGGAAAAGTTGGTCATTAGCTGTTGAGTAGCTTAGTAGGCAACCGGGGAAGCGGCTTTTCGCAAACTGAGAACGGAAGGATTTAAGGGTGTTAAGGACCGTACTTACGTTTATTTGGTTGTTAATCTGCTGCATGATATCAGCGATGTCCTGGAACTCAGAACCTGTTGGGATTAAATCCTATTGATCTTGTGGATGTCATCGTGCTCTTTGACGATATCTTCTACTTCAATTTCATTGGGGAGACAGTCGAGGACAAAAGCCTTCTCTCGTTCTCCTTTGGGGGTGTGGATATGAAACACGGTTTTTTCGCGACTCAGGAAGTTGATGAGGGTATAGATTAAGAAGCGCACTTACTTTTATCAGGTTATTGATCTGCTGCATATCAGCAATCTTCTGGAATTCAGAATCTTTTGGGAGTTAATCTTTTTGCGTCGTTATTCTGAGTCTTGCGAGAGCGACGGAGCAGTAGCGCTTAATGTCCTGGAGAGTAGGGCGGGGAATCCCAACCGGTTGATTTACCGAGGCTGGGGCTGGGGCCTATCTTTACTTATCTGGTCTCTATCAGCTTTCTTTATAGATTAACATGAGTTTGGTTACGACTCAGTTATAAGATATCATGTTTTGTTTCAGATAGTTGTTGAATACTTCTTTCAATATTATTATCATATGGTTTCCTCCTGCTTTTATTTATTCTAAGCCTCCAGTTTTGTCTTCCTTCAGTATTGATATTACATTACTTATTTCTTCCATTATTATGTCTATTTATTCTCCTCTGTTTTAGTTTCTACAAGGCGTCATAAAAGTCCGGGAGCCTACATTTGTGAATTTGTCCGGGAGTAGCTCCCTACTCGCCATATTGGAACTTCCTCGAATTTACCGTGTGTCGGTCCTGTTGGTCGATTGAAAAGTTTTTTTTTCGACTGACCCTCCAACCAGACAGTTTCAGGTAGATGGGGCAAACAACGACATTTTAGTCGTTGTGCGTCGAAAACCTAAGAAACAAGGCTATTTCACCCGAACATATGTGTAGTAACAAAAACAAATTGTTAATTCTTTCATATATTTTATCGGATTAATGTTATGTCGGTATGTCGGCTGTGAAAATAGAAAAGGATAGGATTGATATTACCGGTGGTGCTGCGAGAATGTATGATTAAAATGGTTGATGAAAATAGTGATTTTTCGGTAAGTTTTACACTTTTCCATACTTTTTTTTAATTTGTAACGCCTTATTTAAGTTTTTTCCCATCGATTAACAAAAATTGTCGATTTTTAAGCGACACGACGACTCTTGAATTATACCTTTTTTATTTACCTTATATTTCACTAAAAAAAAAGTAAGTGCAAATGTTCTTCAACTTTCATGAGAATAGTGTGTACCGATTTTATTGTTAACGTGTTACGTATAAGAATGAACGAACGAAAACCCTACTCTTAGTAGATTCTTCGAGATTTGAATATAACAAACAACATTGTGTTTTTTAATGGTAGTAAGTTATAATATGTAGTTAAGATAAGTTCGTTCCAACCAAACAACCGTACAAATTTGACCTATTCCTGTACGCGTACACGACTAATTCACGACTTTATTTTGCGCAATACTATACCAATCCACTATCTACAACACAATGTATTTAACAGAACACACGAGTTTCATCTTCCATCTTCCATTTCATCTTCGTACTTCCACTTCTTTGTGATACTATCCGCAGAATCGTCACTTTTAACACGCCTTTTAGCCTTTGCCTTTCTGTAGCAATCTTTTAAATCACTCCATTTTTTTATAATATTGAATTGAAAAAGACAATATTGGACATGTTGATTCATTCGTTAGTTTGGCATTTAGCTACCGATTAAGGGAGTCAACAGTTCGAAACATTGTTTATGAAGTTTGTACTGAAATTTGCTCGAAATTTCACTCCATTGTTATGCTATCACCAACAACGATACAGTGCCGAAACATAGAAAAAGATTTTTGTACGAAATGGAACTACTCAAACTGTATAGGTGCTTTGGATGGGAAGCATGTTTTGATGGAAACCCATCAAACAGTGGGTCAACTTATTTTAATGATAAAAAAGAATTCGGTGTTATCCTGATGGTGCTAGTCGATGCTGACTTAAGATTTATTACCATCGATGTTGAGGCTTATGGTAAGAACAGTAATGGAGAAGTTCTCAAAAATTCAGCACTAGGAAGAGCTTTAAATGGTGGTACATTGAATGAACCTTGACCAAAAAAGTTGTCTGGAAGTAATATTTTAATGCGTCATGTAATTGTAGGAGATGAAGCTTTTCCTCTAACTACAAATCTCATGCGTCCATATACTGGACTACAACTCCGAAAAAATAACAAGAAAAAAATTTACAATTACCTACATAGCAGAGCTAGACGATGTAGCGAAAATACCTATGGTCTACTTTCTAAAAAGTTTAGGATATTTTTCAAAAAATTATACGTTACTTCTGAACACCTCAACAAAATAATTATAGCAGCTACTTGCTTGCACAAGTTTTTAAGAAATGATAAATGTTCGTGGCAACCTGATGAACTACAGCAAACAGAAGTATCAGAAGGTTTAGAAGTTTAACCGTATTAGAAATATGCGAGACAATTTATACTCGTGATACGATGAATGTTCTAGATAAATTCTCAGAATATTTCAATACCTACGCCTGAAGGACTTGTTCCTTGGAGAAATGAACGGATTCAGAGAGGTCGAAGATAACTCCAATAATATGTATTATTATATAAAAAATGTAGTCGTATTATAACAATAAATAAGGTTACAATGCAATATTAGGTACTTACCCGGTATTTTCATTTCACGAGAAATTTCTTCTCACGCGTTTTCTTTCATTTCTTGATTGTGATAAAAATTATCACGTATCAAATATAACCTTAAAATGAACAGACAGGATTTGCGGAAACCTATAGAGACATGAAGTTTGGCATAAATATTATTCAAACATTAACAAAAACGCTGTATAAGCCGAGTTCGAAGTATCCACCCTTCGCCTTCACATAGGGCCACTGACGCTTGAGGGTCGCAGCCAGTGTGGCAGAGAAGTACTCAACATCGAGATCATCCCATGCCTTCTACAGTGCGCGCTTCAGATTGTCGAGATGAGTCGACACACAGGTTACCGTGTGGTCGGTAAATTCCAGGAGGTTCCAATATGGCGAGTAGGGAGCTACTCCCGGACAAATTCACAAATTTAGGCTCCCGAACTTTAACATTCAGATCCACACGGGCCAAGCAGGTAGGTGGTAAATGAAGACGTTTTAGGGCCGGTTCTTCAGTCGCTAGATAAACTCCAGTTAAGTAAATCTCGATATAACTTGAAAAGTCAATTCTCGTCAGTTTAAAGATCGATATATCGAGAACCGTCCGATGAAAAAAAATGCGGTTAGCTTTGTTGTATTCACTGAACATTTCTACGTAACATATGTGAATTTGAAAATTTTCGACTCAGCGGTTTTCCTAAAATCGCGAGTTAAATGAAAAAAGTAACCTATTTTTGATGGTGCCGGCAACTTTGTCCACTTTGCGATTTTTTTTCTCAAAAACTATCCGACGAAAAGTTCAAATTTGAACAGGTGGTACCCTGATGTGTTCTTAATGATGTGCATATTTAATTTTTTCGATATCCCATATAGTTTCGCGGAAAATCGCGGTTTAGTAAGATGCGGTATAGTCGAAAACGGATGGTTGGATTTTAACGCGGTTTTAACCAAAATATGGTAAATAATTGTGTTTGTCGAATCCTGTTATTGGATTTTCAAAGTTTTGTCTCCATAATTTTTTTAGAACAATTTACGCGAGCTATAAATTAAAAAGAAACAGAAATAAGCCAGGCGGGGTGAGAGGAGTTCCGTTCAGCTGGAAAAAGTGGTGCTGGTTGTGTTCCAGACTGGCTTCGACGTGGCGTACTGGAATCTGAAGGGATTCCGGCAGTTCGCATTTCGCGCCCTGGAATATTTTTCGTATAATTATTTGGTATATTTTTGTAATATTTATTTATTTCATTTTACCTTCGCGCGTATTTTTTTCAATATCTTACAATATATTACATGGTATATGCGTGAATGGTAAAGGTAAAGTGAAATAAACAAATACTACAGAAAAATACAAATACAGTAGATTCCGCTTAATCGGACCACATTTGTTCGAACGCGATTTGGTCAAAATAAGTGGCTGACCCCTTTATCCATACTATACGCAAAATGTTGGTTTTACATCAAACTATAAATAACTAAATAAGTGCACAAATTGATAAGTAGATAATTAGTATTACCAGTTGAATACTCTGATAATAATTAATAATAAGTTTATTTATTAAAATATAAACGAAGGTAAGATTCTTAAGACAAAACTAATAAAACAAGAAATATTATTGCAGTCTACTAAAATGTTAGTGATCTAATTTTCTATATTCGTCTAGAGTTGTTTGACGAATAGATTTTGAAGCATTTTTGTAGATAAAGTCTTCGCATAAATTTAGCGAGGCAATAGGACTTTCTGACAGCCATCTTGCAGGAAATACCGCCGCAATTTACTGACACAATATTTTGCCTCTTTATGAGTGATTGTATGGACTTCCATATCAGCTGTCGCCTCATCTGTTTCTTCAACGACTTCTACAACTGACTTATCTGCGAATTCTCTAATAATCTCGTCTTCATAATTACTTTCGTCTTGATTGACACACTCAAGCGCATCGTCAATATATCGTCACTGTCAGCAATTTTATCACCTTCTCGAGTGTCATCGTTATTGTCAGAATACAATTTAAATCCGCAATGCCCAAAACAATTACGTATTGTATCGCTCTTGACTTCACTCCAACTGTCAGCTATAAAGTGAATAGCTGGAAAATATTTATCTTTGCGCTTACTTCTGTTGAGGTTGACGACAACGATAATATGTTTTCCTCTATCTTGTCGATTATGTGGGTTGTTAATTTTTACGACACAATATTTTAAGATTCTTAATAACTCCCATATTCAAGTGCTGCGTTATTGCCGTCGTATTAGGTGGTAAGAACTGAATTCTTATGTTTTGTAGATCATTCACTGGAGGGTGTGCTGCGCAATTATCGACCATTAAAATGATCTTTCTTTATTTTTTTGGTCAATTCTTTATCCCAAGTTTCTAGGTAACGCTTAAAAATCTCCGCGGTTATCCAAACATTTCGGTTGGATTCGTATTGCACAGGTAAAGAAATCCATCCTTAATCCTTTAAAGCAACGCGGCTTTGCTGCTTTACCAATTACTAATAGTTTCCGTTTATCAGTACCGGACATGTTGGAACAACATAACACTGTTACTCGATCTAACGCTTTTTATGACCAGCTAATATTGTATGTTTGTACACAAGAAAACCATCAGGTGTTGCACGACAAAACAAACCTATTTCATCAGAGTTATAGATGTTATCCGGATCATATAATCTTAAGAGGTTTAGTAAATCTTCTTTCCATTTTTCTGCCGTCTCAACATTAGAACTGTTCTTTTCGCCGTGCGCCTTTTTACATTTAATTCCATGTCTGACCTTCCATCGAGATAACCACCCATCAGTTGCTTTAAAATTCTCATGACCTGGTAGCCTTTTAGCAAAATTGTCTGCTTTTTCTTTTAGTATTGTACCACTCATTCTGAACCTCGACTAATAACCGTTGCGAACCATCGGTTAAGCGCTTCGTCTATGTGAGGAGTTTTACCTCCATGCTTTCGTTTTCGTGAGGAATTTTTATTTGTAGTTTGCCATTAATCACCAATCTTATTTTTTTTCCTTCATCAACCGTAAAAGAGTTGATTTTGGCACTCCAGTTATCTGACACAACTCTCGTTGGATGATATTAGGCGGTTGATTTTTAATTTTATTTAATATTTCTATTTTTGTGCTAATGTTAGGGGTCTTGACGTGGCATTTTTTCCACACACTCCTTTTTAGTCTTTAAAAAGATTCTACTGATGTGTGAACGACTTAAAGTAATCGTACTGACTTCACTTCCCACTACTCGTGCACATTAACACATACAAACTTGTCCCTTCACTAACAGAATGGTGGGGACAAGTAAAACCGTGCGCTCCGATTAAGCGGAATGTTGGACCGATTAAGTGGATCAACTTATAAGAGTAATAATTGATTTTGTTTTTGGCGATTTGGTCCATATAAACGGCTGGTCCGTTTATCTAGTGGTCCAATAAAGCGGCATCTACTGTATATAATATATTGATACGTTCTGATGCAAGGTCTACCGGAATCCCTTCAGACTAGACTTCAGTACGCCACGTCGAAGCCAGCCTGGAACATACACCAGCACCATCTTTTCCAACTGAACGGAACCCCTCTCTCCCCGCATGGCTTATTTCTGTTTCTTTTTAATTTATAGCTCGCGTATATTGTTCTAAAAAAATTAATGAGACAAAACTTTGAAAAACCCATAACAGGATTCGACAAACACAATTATTTACTACATTTTGGCTAAAACCGTATTAAAATTCAAAGAGCCGTTTCAAATTCACATATGTTACGTAGAAATGTTCAGTGAATACAACAAAGCTAACCGCATTTTTTTTCATCGGACGGTTCTCGATATATCGATCTTTAAACTGACGAGAATTGACTTTTCAAGTTATACCGAGATTTATTTAACTGGAGTTTATCTAGCGACTGAAGAACCGGTCCTTAGTCATTGTACGTAGAAAACCAAAGGAACAAGGGTACTTTAACCCGAAAATATGCGTTATAGTATCAAAAAGTTTCATTTTTACTTACTGGTGTTATTGGTGTTGTGTGCGTGCATGTGGAAAAAACAATTAATAGGACCAATGTTAAATCGAAAATACATTGTTAGCGTTGTTGTTGACGTCACATGACATTTTTCGGTAAATTTATCAGTTTTCGTTGATTTTTAAGTGACAAGATATTTGGAAAAGTCAATAAAAAAATTGACTGTAATTAAATGATTTTCTAGTGTTACAACAGTACCTTTGATTCGTATTAATATTTTGATATTACACGTCATGTTTAAAATGTATATACATACATAATATATCATATATTATTTGATATTGAATTATGTTGATACATTTACACAACCGCAGATATCGATATTTCATTATTCCACTATATTTTTTGTGGCGCTGAGAAGGGCCGTTTTGTTAATATGGAGTGGCCAAGTTGTAATTAAATTAAGGTTTTTTTCTCGGTCTTCTTAGGTAACAAAACAGCTTGAATGTTCGGAAGTACACCTCCTTGAGCAATCGTCACTCTGGATAGTAATTTATTTAATTCTTCGTCGTTACGTATTGCGACTTGTAAATGTCTAAGGATGATACGGGTCTTTTTGTTGTCTCTCGCAGCGTTACCGGCCAACTGGAGAACTTCGGCTGCCAAATACTCCATTACGGCCGCCAAATATACGGGAGCTCCAACTCCTACGCGTTCCGCGTAATTGATCTTCCTCAACAATCGGTTAATACGACCAACAGGAAATTGTAATCTTGCACGACTGGATCTGGACTTTGCTTTCCCTTTAACTTTACCACTTTTTCCTCGCCCGACATGGCTTAGTTGACTTGATAACGAGCCGAAAACTTCAACAAAATGTTTCAATGCAAACGATAGCGTTGTTGATAACGTTTCAATACAGAGCGGAACGCAGGTTCTTCAAATATATACAGGGTGTTTCAGGTTTTTGTAGCAGGACTTTAACAGTCGATAGATCATTTAAGACAGCGTTTCTCAACCTGTGGTACGCGTACCCCCAGGGGGAAACCCCCACGTGAAATGGTCTCAAGGGGTACGCGTAAAAAAAGATGTAATGGCGGACTAAGTAAAGAGAAAAGATAAAAAGCTGTTGTAATAAATGGCATTTCCATCCAAATAACATTTAATTATGACAAATCAAAATAAGTAATTGTTTTCTGAATGATGCCGAGTNTCAATAGCTTTTAAAATTTCATCCGTCACCGCCAACAGCGTAGTAGAACTACTAAAACCCGCACGAAAACCAGACTGACAATCTGGTAAGATATCAAACAAATCGAGATGATGTCGGAGTCTTTCCGCTATGACTCTTTCACACACTTTGGAGAGTAGGGGTAAGATACTAATAGGGCGTAAATAACTCAACTCCCGGGGATTAGAAGTTTTAGGGATTGGGGTGACCAAGGCACATTTCCAGATATCAGGGAATACGGAATGCTCGATTGAGTAGTTAACAACGTGACACAAGAAAGGTAAAATAGTGGGACAACACAAAACAATCATTTTAGCAGTTATGCCATCAATACCCGTTGAGTTAGATTTTATTCCCCTTAAGATGCTTAAAATCTCAGATTCAGTTGTAAGAGAGAAATAAAGTTTGTCTGTGACTTGTGGAAGCGTGTTATTCCAATAAAACTCAATCAATTCTATATCCCCAGCAGAGTCAGTCTGAGAACTAATAAAGAAATTATTAATCGAATCAGCATCGAATCCTGTACCTGCAAGTATCTGAGTCTTATTTTTTACAACCCCAAGTTTCCTGAAGCTTTTCCAGAGGTCACGGGATGACCGTTCCTGAAACAAATGTTCCAAGAATGCTTGCTTTTCCCTTCGTATGGCAGCATTAGTATAATTACGCAACTGTTTATAGTATTGGAAATGAGTTGGGCACCTGCTCAGGCGGAATCTACCGTAAGCCTGATCACGAAGTTTCATAAGAACTTTAATGGTATCGGTAACCCAGGGGCAATAGTTTTTGCGAATAGAAGTAGTGCGCAAAGGCGCATGATGGTCAAATAGATAAAGCAATGTTTCGTTTAAAAAATTTACCTTGTCGTTGATGTCATTAAACTGCAGTATGTCACACCAAGATAACACCGCTACTTTCAATAACAGCATCATCAAAAATCAAAATATGATCAATTAATAAAGCCGTATTTTGAGTTACTCTTGTCGCATCAGTTATAATTTGACGAAGATTAAATTGTTGAATCAGAGAAATATATCGTGAGGCATTACCACTGTTGAAGTCAAATAAATTAATATTGAAATCACCAAGACAAATAAGAAACTCAGACTGGACGACTACTGAGGACAAAATAGATTCAAATTCCGAGAAGAATAAAGGAAGAGGGCAAGCGGGAGATCTGTACACGATCCCCACAACCACTGGTATATCACCCGCCTGCGTCTCTATCCACAAGCTCTCAACATTAGGACTTATTTCGTCGAATAAGATATTGTAACACAAATCATCCTTGACATAAACACCAACTCCACCTCCCATTCTATCAGCTCTGCCACGAAACTCATCAGTACCATGGTAAACTCTAGATTCTGAAACAGCAAAAATGTCAAAATTCCCATGCAAGAGCAATAGCTTAACATTAGGAAAGTGAGCGGGAAGTGAGCGTACATTTAAATGAGCAACTATCATTAAGCAAACACAATTTATGTATTTAAAAAGCGAAAAACAAATTAAAGAAAAGCAGTTAAGTAAAGCTTAATTGACAAAACCAAAAAAAGAACAAAAATAAATGACTTATCTCTTTCCTAGTTCACACTGTGACGACACGCACATAAGTTGAACCAGTCCAACAACTAAACTTCTCCCCGATAACCCTTTTTACGACGCTGTTGTCTAGTACTAACGCCACCATCAGTCACTTTCGAATCTAATTTTAATTTTAAAGCAGCTAATTCCTGTTTGTGTTGAATAAAACTGATTTTACCATCAGCTGATTTCACGAAAATCCTTCCGTCCAAAGTCAACTTTGGGCATCTTTATAAACAAGTAAACGAGCCTTAGAAAGGGATTCCGTGACCAGCACGTCACTTCCCTTTAAAAACTTTTTATTCCCCCACACCAAACTTCGATATTTGTAGCTAATGAACTTAACAATTACAGGACGGGGTTTGTCCCGCAATTCCTTCATAACACCGAGGCGATGACAGCGATCTACAATCGTACCATCCGGTTCCCAACCACTGATGTTTAGGTTTTTTATGACTTTCAAAACCAGACCTTCCAAAGTATCATTTTTTTTCCCCTTTTAACTCTTCAATACCATGAAAAATTAAACAATTTCTCCTGGAATAGTTCTCTAAGTTGTCAATTTGATGGGAATGTTCATCTAATTGATTTTTTATTAATTGTAACGAAGTTAATATAGCGCGCTGAAACTCAAGAAATTCTTCCCTGAGCAAATCAATCGAGGATACGGAAGAATTACGCACCGTTCCAGCAGACCCAGACACCTCATCTAAGCGTCTATTAAAGGTAGTCATCGCACTTTTGAATTCATTTTCCATATTCGACAATAAATCAGAATTTGCTTTAGCCATGATGGCGAGGACCGGTAGAGCGGGACAAGAGTTGAAACACAGAACCAGTTATTCTCACGTCGAAACCACAAAAATAAACCGACCGAAAAATATTTTATCGAATTGATGTTTATACGGAGAAACTAAATGCAATTAGTTCAATAAACAGCGCCGAATCAAGAATATAAATTCATTCAAAAATTATGATCAGGAAATATTAACACAGCGATCAGATATTAATAACAGGACCGGTTCAGACGCTTGCGCTTAACTCATTCGAGTCTGTTATGTCGAGTGATGTTGAGTGTTGTGTGCGTGGATGTGGAAAAAACAATTAATAGGACCAATGTTAAATCGAAAATACATTGTTAGCGTTGTTGATGACGTCACATGACATTTTTCGGTAAATTTATCAGTTTTCGTTGATTTTTAAGTGACAAGATATTTGGAAAAGTCAATAAAAAAATTGACTGTAATTAAATGATTTTCTAGTGTTACAACAGTACCTTTGATTCGTATTAATATTTTGATATTACACGTCATGTTTAAAATGTATATACATACATAATATATCATATATTATTTGATATTGAATTATGTTGATACATTTACACAACCGCAGATATCGATATTTCAGTATTCCACTATATTTTTTGTGGCGCTGAGAAGGGCCGTTTTGTTAATATGGTGTGGCCAAGTTGTAATTAAATTAAGGTTTTTTTCTCGGTCTTCTTAGGTAACAAAACAGCTTGAATGTTCGGAAGTACACCTCCTTGAGCAATCGTCACTCTGGATAGTAATTTATTTAATTCTTCGTCGTTACGTATTGCGACTTGTAAATGTCTAAGGATGATACGGGTCTTTTTGTTGTCTCTCGCAGCGTTACCGGCCAACTGGAGAACTTCGGCTGCCAAATACTCCATTACGGCCGCCAAATATACGGGAGCTCCAGCTCCTACGCGTTCCGCATAATTGATCTTCCTCAACAATCGGTTAATACGACCAACAGAAAATTGTAATCCTGCACGACTGGATCGTTATTATATTCAATATTTAAATATTTCGACTGGAATTTAAGAATTTTAAAGAACATTACCAACAAGTGTCCATATGCTTTCTTGCTACTTTTGGACATTTCCAGATGATACTCAAAGATATCAAGATGTCTCCATAAGCTTTCCAAACATTTTCTTAATTATCTTAGGTTGTTATTAGTTTAATGCTTAATAACAACCTAACACTCTTCAAAATATATCTACATACTTTCAAGAAGATTTTAAGGATTTCCTAGGTTCCTAAGATCGATGCATTATGATTTTATGTGCAAGCAGGAATAATAAATCATATGTCATCTTTACTATAAACCATATAAGTAACCTGTAATGAGTATAGTGAGAACATAGATGGGTTTCCTTCTATTGATTTTGTTGGCCGCTTTTTACATTTGAAAAACTTGGCGACTTTCTAGCCCGCTTGCTTTGCAGATATCAGGTAAAGTTGAGGTGCATTTGTCTATACTATATTGTTCTTCGTTTTGTCGATTATTTTATAATGTTTGACATGAAATAAAATCGTTCTTTGACCAGCCTTTGAAAAGCATTTGCATCCCCTGTTATAAATCGGACTTTGAGTGTTTAGCTAACATTTTCATTTATTATCACAATTAAACATTAAAGTGTTTCGATTTTACAAACAAACTTTATTATCAAACATACTACTTACACAAAGACGTAGTATATACATATAATTTAAACTTTAATTTAAGCTAAAAGTGGTTTCAGTCGATTATTGTAAAATCGTAGATGATAAATCAATCGTCATAATTCAATTTTTAATATTAGTACACGTATCCACATACACGTAAGTTAGATATTAAGCTGTCCTGTTTAGTTCAACATCATTCAAGATGTCGAAAACACTCAGTTTTTACCTTCTCGAAGTATATTTGCGCAAATGCCACGCTTGGCCCAATTCGCATGGATTGAGAAAATTCGGGGCGTTTATTTTGTTCACAATAAATATAATTTGGAGCTAAGTAAGTGTGTTATAACAATAGTAAGTAATTAAATTAATGATTGTAGATTACAAGACCAATTTTTCAAATCTATTATTTGAGTTGGAACTCCTTACTGTGAGTGTGATAATTCTGTTTGATAATATTCAAGCAGTGCGGAAACGATATTATTTGGTTAAAATGATGGCTTCATTCAGTGATTTTAAACAATTCGCAAACCATGAAAGATTTGAATTTATTGAAAAAAATATAAAAAGTATATTAAAACTAATTCGTTTCGGTGGATTTCTTTTGGGATATGCTATGGCGTACAATATTATGATAAAAAATGATTGTGACAGTGTTGTGAATACTAAAATTTGTTTCATAATAGAATATCATGTACCATTTGAATTGAAGCAATGGGAAATAACCTTAATAATGTTATTTCAAATATATACCGTAGGCATAGCTATGAATGTTATTATTTTTGTATTAATATCGTATGCCTATTCGTTGGAATTATTAATCGTTCGAATTGAAAACCTTAAAACCATGATTGATAATACACATTTGACAAAAAATAAGAAACAGAACTCTAAAATACTGCGCCCTATCATCTTATATCATCAAGATATATTTAGGTATTGTAATCTAAGAGTTTATTTTATAATTTTTATGATACCAGTATACATGATGTTATTATTTTAGGACGTTTAAGAGCGTTTCCCGTTTCTATAGTAGCTTTGTTGCGCCTACAGAATTTTTCACTTTATTTTCTTTAACTATGTCAGTCACAATATTTACTCTGGTTTGAGTTTTCGTATAATATAAATATTTTAAATTGTTGATAATATATTATTTATAGGAAAAGGATTTAATAAGTTGCTTTATGATCGTAACGACACTCTTAGGGTTATATTTTATGCACGCAATTGGACAAAGATTAACCACAGCGGTATGAACTAATTTTTTTATCACCTAAAATATAAAAGAATATATATTTTTAATAGGCGGATAGTGTTGCTGAAGATGTTTATAATTTAAAGTGGTATGAAGCGGACGTTTCAACTCGAAAAAATATTTTAATATTGTTGTGTATGAGTCAGAAACCACTTGTTTTGGGTATTCCTATATTTGGGATAATTTCACACGCAGGAGCAGCTAATGTAAGTATTTCTAGTAACCAAACTTAATAACCAATATATACTTCATGTACATAGTTAAGAAGGTAAATGATACATGTTTAAGGGGTACAAGAAGGTGTATGTTTTCTACAATTGGATTATAAACGTTATGAAAAAAAGGATTGTTTGAAACTAAAACAATTTTAAGTGAGTATTTAAAGCTTGTAATTTAACCTCTAACTGTTAAGTTAATTTAAAAAATAATTGTTCAGGTTGTTGTTATTACTTTGTGGAATTTAACACTGTCACAAATTTTTTTATTCATTTTCAAGAATTTGAATCAATGTTTACATTAAAAGAACAATAAATTTTTGGTGATCTACTTTGTTTTTCTTTTCTTTAATAAAAATTTTTAAGTCACTAAACAAAATCATTTCCTGAACTTTAATAGTATATTGTTTTATATGGAAGAGAAGCAGTGTTTTTTAAGGCGTGCTCTGTCGTTTAGCGACGAACGCAGTGAGTCGCTAATGCCGGATGAGCCGTTAAAATTGTGGCGTGTCCGGAAATGACGGACCAGCCACAAACGAAACTGCTTCTCTTCCGAATAAAACAAAATTGTTTTTTTTTGTTATGGCGCTAAAGTGAAATTTACTTTAGCGCCATAACGTTGAAGTACTTTTTTGCTATGTTAATCTTAACAACCGTCGTTATGTAAAAATTGTTGTATATTAGGTTGGCAATACCAACCAGTGTGAAGTACAACATGCAAGATAAAAAATGACAAGCATGACAAGTTAAGACAAGTGATTACGAACGCTGTAAAATAAAATAATTCTAGTTTTGTTCAATAAAGTGGTAGTGAAAATCCTGATTTTTATTGACAGAACACAACATGGCGCAGTCAATAAACTTGAATCAATATTAATACAAGTACGTAGTAAAAAGTGGACGTAAAAAACAAAAAGAAGTGATCATAACGTCAAAGTTGCCAAAAATGGAGGGTGCTCGTATTCCCGCTCAATTGTCGTTCGAAGGAAATGTAGTGAAGAATTTCAAAAAGTTTAAACAAAATTTTGAAATATACATGGCAGCTACAGAAAAAGATAAGAAAAGTGATGCTATAGAAGTAGCAATCCTTTTGAATGCTATTGGCGAGGAAGGAGTGGACATTTTCACTAATTTCACGTTGTCTGATGAAAATAAGAAGAAATACGATGTGAATTAAACTAAGATTAGAACTAAAACTAGAAACTTTCGGGTTTTGCCGTGCGTCTTTTAATAAAAGGTTTGACGTTTCGGATGCCATGTTGCAACCTTCTTCAGAAACTGGTTCGAAGTGACGAGATCAAAAAATCGGTAACTATATATAAGTCGGAAAAACTAATTAATAATCAGTTAACGCTAATTACAAACTAATTAATAACTAATTGCGTCGTGTCCGGTGTGAGGCGGGAAGAGGTCTTCGTGTTCACCACCATCTTCCATGTTCTGCTAAGCTCCCAGCCATCCTCTCTGTTGACGTTATTTTTATGTCGGTGAATCTCTATGGCTTCTCTTGTCAGTCTTTGGTAGTATCTGTTGTCCCTAGCCAGCACCTTTGTTTGTTCGAAATCTATTCGGTGCCCCTCTGCATGGCAATGTTCCGCAACCGCCGACTGCTGGATCTACTTCAGCCTTACATCCCTCTCATGCTCCTTGATGCGGCACTCGACGTTGCGTCCAGTGTGGCCAACATACAGGTAACACGGAATCGTATGTCAGGGATTCCACACATTTTGTGGAATCGGTAAAAGGTGTAAAGCTGGATGCTGGGGATATGTTGGTAAGTTTCGATGTGGAATCCCTTTTTACTAGGGTACCAGTTAAGGATGCTGTAGAGGGTCTTCGCCGAAAACTCATTCCGGAGGGTTTACCAGGATACGTGCCAGATCTGGTGGAGTATTGCTTATCGTCGACGTATTTCAGCTGGAAAGGAGAATTTTACGAGCAGTTCGAAGGGGCAGCCATGGGATCTCCACTATCGCCAGTTATAGCTAATTTCTACATGGAATTATTCGAAGAGGACGCTTTGAAGAAGAGCCAGTGGAAACCAAAACTATGGCTCCGATATGTGGATGACACGTTTGTGATATGGCAACATGGTCAAAAACGGCTCCAAGAGTTCTTGGATCACTTGAACTCTCAACATCCTATGATTAAGTTCACCATGGAAACAGAAACTGCCAAAAAACTACCTTTCCTAGATGTGTTGGTCACCAGGACGACAAATGGAGATATAGAACTTGGTGTATACCGAAAGAAGACCCATACCAACAGGTATTTACAGGCATGTTCACATCATCATCCCCAACAGAAGAGGTCCGTGATCCGTACATTATTTCAGCGAGCAGCGAGACTATGTGAAGGAGAGAACTTGAAGAAGGAGCAACACTTTCTACGAGGCGTGCTGCAGAAGAATGGATACACTTCGAGGGACATCAACCAGGCCATCAAGCAGCGAAAGCAGAAAGAGGACACGGTAAGTACAAAACCACTTGGATTTATCTGTCTTCCCTATGTTTCAGGTGTAACGGAACGAATTGCTAGGCACCTCAAGAAGAACGACATCGTAGTGCGGTACGGCACGGTCAGCAAAATTCGGAACACACTCCCGATAGCCAAGGACAAACTAACTCCATTAAAAGGAGCGGGAGTCTATCGACTATCGTGTAGTTGTGGGAAGGTTTATGTTGGCCAAACTGGACGCAACGTCGAGTGCCGCATCAAGGAGCATGAGAGGGATGTAAGGCTGAAGAAGATCCAGCAGTCGGCGGTTGCGGAACATTGCCATGCAGAGGGGCACCGAATAGACTTCGAACAAACAAAGGTGCTGGCTAGGGACAACAGATACTACCAAAGACTGACAAGAGAAGCCATAGAGATTCACCGACATAAAAATAACGTCAACAGAGAGGATGGCTGGGAGCTTAGCAGAACATGGAAGATGGTGGTGAACACGAAGACCTCTTCCCGCCTCACACCGGACGCGACGCAATTAGTTATTAATTAGTTTGTAATTAGCGTTAACTGATTATTAATTAGTTTTTCCGACTTATATATAGTTACCGATTTTTTGATCTCGTCACTTCGAACCAGTTTCTGAAGAAGGTTGCAACATGGCATCCGAAACGTCAAACCTTTTATTAAAAGACGCACGGCAAAACCCGAAAGTTTCTAGTGTTAGTTCTAGTTTTAGTTCTAATCTTAGTTTAATTCACACCGGCCGTGAAAGCCTTCGTACTTAAATACGATGTGGTATTGAAAGAGTTTGAGGAATATTTAAGTCCAAAGAAGAATTTGATATACGAAAGATTTAAATTTTATAATGGTAATCAAAACGAGCAAGAACCATTTGATCATTTCGTACAAGACTTAAAAAAATTAGTAAAGTCATGTGAATTTAAGGACGCAGATGAAATGATACGTGACAGAATCGTATTAGGTATAACTGATAAAGGTCTTCAAGAAAAGCTATTAAATCGAGAAAATTTAACCTTAAATCAGTGTGAGAAGGTTTGTCGAGCTCAAAAAGTAATGAAAGTTCAAATTAAAAATCAGCAAGGGAATTTAGCAATAGACGCAATGTCGCAAATTTTAAAACCATACTATTGTAGAAGGTGTAAGCAAAAGCATTTACCATAGCGATGCCCAGCATTTGGAAAAGTATGTCGAGATACAAATTACCAAATCATTTAGCTGTAGCCAGTAGAACTAAATTGGAAAAGAAAAAAGAAAAATGAAACGTTTCCGAGGTCACACAAGAGGATTCACCGGAACAGGATGTTTACGTCAACTTAATCAAGATCGTAGATCAGATCAGCTGTGGAAAGGAGTGGTGTGAAGTCATCCAAGTTGATAGCACCGACACCAACTTTAAACTGGATTCTGGAGCAGAAGTGAGCATTCTGACGGAAGAAGAATTTGAGACTATTAAGAAGCAAAAGACATGCCTGAAAGACAAGTTAAAGGAGACCAACATTATGCTTGAAGCTTATGGTGGAGCTAAACTTAAGCCGTTGGGTAGAGTAACATAAAATTGTAAAATTAAAAATAAGGTAGTAGAAATAGATTTCTTGATAGTTAATAGTTCAAAGTCATTATTAGGGTTAAAAGATTGTGCTAGATTAGATTTGATTAAAAGAGTTGATCAAATTAGTAGTGTAGATGACTTTGTTAATAAAAATGGAATAGTCTTTAACGGACAAGGTACTTTTAATGAGACATGTAATATAAAAATTAAGGAAATTAGTAAACCTGTGGCTATGCCGCCTAGGAGAGTACCGTTGGCTATTAAAGAAAGACTCAAAAGGAAATTAAACGATTCAGAAGAGAGGAACATTATTTCAAAATTGGAGAGACCTGCCGAATGAGTTCTATTTTCTTTAATCGAAGTTTCTATTTTCAAGTGTTCCGGTGTTACCAACTGCTACATACCTATTTCCCTACATTGCCAAAATTTACTTTATTTTTGTTAAAAACGCGAATTACAAAAAGTTGCATAAAAAACACGTTTCATAAGACTTAAACTCTTCATTAAGCACTCATTCATTAAAAAACTCGTGGCTTCGCCACTAATTTTTCAACTTAAATTCGTGCATTTCAAGCGCGTCTTCCGAAACTTGTTTTTTAATATACTATTACATCACAATATCGTAAAAAAAGTTTGAATCTTGGCTTAAAAATGAATTTTTCTTAATTTTTACTGACTTTCAGGCAGCAATTTTGAAAATATAATTTAGTCATTTCATAGATATGGTTTTGTTCTATTAGTATGATTTTTTTTATTTCATAAATTCGACTAGTGTGGTCTCTGCGTCAAAGCATATTTTAAAGAAATACCCTAACTTAACATACTGTCGATTCCCTCTTAACAGTTTCTAAAGCATTCGTCCAAAATTTTATTTTAAGATATGACCATCAGAAATAGTAACGGATCAGGGTACTGAATTTCTATCAGACACTTTTAAAGAAACTTGTAAAATTTTGGGAATCACTCACTTGAATGCTACAGCATATCACCATGCGACGTTAGGTGCTCTAGAAAATTCGCACAAAAGTCTAGGTAGCTATTTAAGAATGCATATAAGTAAAAACGAAAACTCGTGGAGTTCATGGGTTTCATTTTAGTGTTTCTATTACAATAATACAGTTCATACTGAAACAAAATATACACCTCATGAACACGTATTTGGAAAAACTTGCAAATTGCTTTCATCTATTCTAGAAACCATTGAACCTTTATATAATTATCCTTTAGAATTAAAGTATCGATTGCAAAATGCAAGGTCAGACGCGAAAAATAATTTAATTCAGTCGAAAGCAAAACGTAAAGAACATTATGATAAGCAATGTAAACCAATTAATTATAAGAACGGTGATCAAGTGTTACTTAAAAATGAAAGTGGTAATAAAATGGATTGTTTATATAAAGGACCTTATGAAGTAAAAGTAGATAAATTTTCAAACGTTGTGTTAAAAAAAAACAATAAAGTGATTACAATACATAAGGACGGAATAAAACGTTATTACCAAAGCACTTAAAAATTATATTTTAATTCTAAGTAAAGTTTTGTATTTAGTTTTGTATTTTAAAATAGAAAAATAAAAATAAAGGGTTTATGTTCAGTTTTATGGTAACAATAGGAATTTAGCATTTAAGATAGAATTAAAAAAAAAATGTAAAAGAGAGCCTGAGAGCTGTCCAGGAGACGACGTGGAACTTAATTTTTTGCGCGTTTTTAATGATAAATTAAAAATTACTATTGGTTCCCACCATATTGATCGCTGCCACCACGTCGGGAAGCCTGTAAATGGGGGCTCCATGTCCCCAGCCCCCCCACCTCAGCATATCTAAAATGTGAAAACGCCATTTGTTTGTGCTACGTTTGTGCTCGTTTGTGCCGCAAACTAGACGATTTGTGCTGCTTTGGTTCATGAGATATTTGCGTTTTTTGTAGGTGGGGCTGGAGACATGCCAGCCCCCCCCACTATCGAAATTAAATTTTTTTTTATGGTATTCGTTTGTGCTACGTTTGTGCTGGTTTGTGCCGCAAACGCCAAGATTTGTGCTATTACGGTACGCCAGATATTGATTTATTTCGTATTGGGTATGCGGGGAAATCGCCCCCGTTGTACTGACATAAAAATTTCCTAATAGTTTTCGTTTGTGCTGGTTTGTGCCGCAAACGCCAAGATTTGTGCTATTACGGTACGCCAGATATTAATTTATTTCTTATTAAGGGTGCGGGGAAATCGCCCCCGTTGTACTGACATAAAAATTTCCTTATAGTTTTCGGTTGTGCTTCGTTTGTGCTGGTTTGTGCCGCAAACGCCAAGATTTGTGCTATTAAAGTACGCCAGATATTGATTTATTTCGTATTGGGTGTGCGGGGAAATCGCCCCCGTTGTACTGACATAAAAATTTCCTAATAGTTTTCATTTGTGCTTCGTTTGTGCTGGTTTGTGCTGCAAACGTCAAGATTTGTATCTGTATTAAGCTGACAAAACTGCAATTTGACAGCTTGATACAGATACTTTGCCATTCATACTGTGATAGTACCTCCTTCCAAACCCTACTTGACAAAACTGATAATTTGTTGATGAAGTTGCTTCAAAAGCTTGTGAAAGAAGGGGTTTCCAAGACAGTTTACCTTTATCGTTCAAAAATATTAATTGAAAAGCTAACCCCCAAACCTCAACCCCAGGGAATTTACTTATATGACGCCACGTATACCCTTTCCCAGTTATTAGACAATATTGACAATTATCTTCCAAAATCATTGAAGGTAGTTACCAAATGTAACAAATGCGAAAAAAACATTACCGAAACACAAAATGCGTTATTATTATTACCGTCAGACACCTATACTCAGCACAAGTTGGAGCAACTTCTGCAAGAATCCCTTAAACCTGTGGCGGTCAACTGTTGCTGTGGAGAAAAAATTATGAAAGTGCCGGTTGTAACTTACCCATATATAATTTTTGAAACCTTCACTGCATGTCAACTTTCTTTTGAAATTTTTCGGGAAGTTATTGTGATGGAAAATATCAGGTACCATTTGAAGGGTCTAGTAGACTATTTTGGAGGTGTATCAGCCAAAAGTGTTGGACATTTCGTGTCTTATTGTCACAAAAATTGTGTTTGGCAAAAGTACGATGATTTCAACAACAAAAGTTCATCAATTAAAAAGAAAATGTGTAACAACGTACAAACCATCGTATACGTCAAATAAAGTTAATTGCAAAATGTAAGGTACCTGCGGCAAATAAGGACCACTTAATTTCAAACCGTAATAAAATTATGTATGAAAAAGTAGAAAAACAAAATTTGACTCATCAATGAATTTTTTAAAAATACCCACTGTTAAACAGCCGCTTCAATGGACCTTATTAAATAACCCTACTACAATAATATTTTAAAAAAATCGCCAGTTCTTAATTTATGATGTTGACCTATTTTATTTAAAAACTTCAGATGCTAGAGTAGAATTCTTTAACTGGAAGTTTTTAAACTGGTTTCTTCTTAAGAATTGTGGGCCATATTATGTTAGTGCAACGGAGGCGATTTCCGCGTACCCTTAATAAGAAATAAATTAATATCTGGCGTACCTTAATAGCACATATCTTTGCATTTGCGGCACAAACTAGCAGAAACGAAAACTATTAGGAAATTTTTATATCAGTACAACGGGGACGTCTCCCGTGCACCCCCAATATGAAAAAAATTAATATCTGGCGTACCGTAATAACACAAATCTTGGCGTTTGCGGCACAAACCAGCACAAACGAAAACTATTAGGAAATTTTTATGTCAGTACAACGGGGGCGATTTCCCCGCACATCCAATACGAAATAAATCAATATCTGGCGTACTTTAATAGCACAAATCTTGGCGTTTGCGGCACAAACCAGCACAAACGAAGCACAACCGAAAACTATAAGGAATTTTTTATGTCCGTACAACGGGGGCGATTTCCCCGCACACCCAATACGAAATAAATCAATATCTAGCGTACTTTAATAGCACAAATCTTGGCGTTTGCGGCACAAACCAGCTCAAACGAAGCACAAACGAAAACTATTAGGGCATTTTTATGTCAGTACAACAGGGGCGGCATAGGGAACAATTTTAATTTCCATGTCTCCAGCCTCACCTACAAAAAACTCGAATATCTCACGAACGAAAGCAGCACAAACAACCGCGTTTACGGCACAAAACAGCACAAACGTAGCACAAACGAATACTATGAAAAGAAATTTTAATTTCGATAGTGGGGGGGCTGGCATGTCTCCAGCCCCACCTACAAAAAACGCAAATATCTCACGAACCAAAGCAGCACAAATCGTCTCGTTTGCGGCACAAACGAGCACAAACGTAGCACAAACAAATGGCGTTTTCAAAATTTAGATATGCTGATGTGGGGGGCTGGGGACATGGAGCCGTAAATGGGAAGCAGGGAGCCATTGTTCGGTTTGTCTCGTATAAAGATCGACGATTAGTACTAATAGAAAATTACTTAAGGGTTCAGGTATCCGTATTTCGGACGATCTCACGGCTTCCCGATATAAATTATACCGGCAAGCTGTGAGTAAATTTACGCTAAATTCTGTTTGGACTGTGGACGGAAAGATATTTGCACGAGTCAATGATAAAAAAATATTGATATCAAATTATAATGATTTAGATAATGTGTAAAATAATGTATTTTGTATTTTCTTTTTTTTTGTGTGTGTGTGATTGGGGAAATGCAGATGTGGAGCGAATGATGTAGGGTGTTGTTCCGAAATATTTTTCTGTAATTACAGAACTGTTCTTTTTTTGTAGCATCGCAATACTTATTGTTGTTTTTTCTTTGTTTTCTTTACATTTATAGAGTCTAATGCCACAAAGGAACCTTAAGTTGGGTCTTTTGAATGTTCGGTCGCTCCTACCTGTTTTTGCAGATCTAAGCTATGTTAAGCTTGCCTATAGATCCCAAAGAGGTGATTCAGGACACTTTGTTTCCGAACTTAAATCACAATTGTCAACAATTGTCCCAACGGTGGATAACAGTGATTTTAATTTGAATTTATACAGCGGTCATTGCAATAAAGCGGATAAGCTTGTCACAACCGTGGAGGCATTTGGCTTGACTCAGATTGTTAGCTCTCCCACACGTGTTACTAAGACTACTTCGACAATTATTGACCTCGTTTTTGTATCTGACGGTGACGGCATTGGGTATGTTACTGTTGTGCCGCCAGCGGGTATGTCTTATCATGAAATCGTTTGTTGCGAATTGTTTGCGGAGTATGTGGTGCAGCCGCCTGCTTCTGTCACTAGGCGTATCTTTTCTAATTTTGTTTATCAAAGGTTTTTGCAGGATCTATATGCTATTCCTTTTTTTCTAAGTTTTGATATGATTGATGTTAACGACAAAGTAAGGTTTTTGACGGAAAATATTCTGACACTTTTTGATGCTCACGCTCCAGTGCGAACTTTTAAAGAACGTGCTGCCCCGATACCTTGGATAACGGACAAAATAAGGAGAATGCAAAAGTTTCGAGATAAAAGCATATAAAAAATATAGATCATTAAAAACAAATGAATCTTGGCAATATGTAGGTTTCGTTGTGGTCATATGATCTATCACGTGATTCTTCTACTGTATTGGCAATTTTTAGTCGAAGCAAGTCGCAGCGTTCACAAACGTTATTAAATCGTGGTACATTAATTTTTTAATATTTTCCATATTTTTGTTAAAATGTATGATTGGTGCATTCGCGTAAAGTACGACCGAAAGAAGAGGGTTAAGTTATTATTATTAAGTGGGTAAGAATTGGCTAAACAATTGATTGATGAAGCGGTTAAGTATATTTTACTTATTGTTGATTTTGTTTATTTGTACAAATCATTATTTTATAAATACTCTACTTATTAGATAGAATTGCTCGATAAATTCATACTATTTGCATTATTACTGTAAGTTTTACATATTATATTTTATTTAATTAAATGTTGGTGCCTAAACATCGCTCCACACGCCGTTATTTGTTGGCGCCACCGCTGGTTTGAATGTTAAGCACATGTGGCTTGGGAGTTGGTGGTTCAAGAATTGATCTTACATGGATTTTACGCATTTAACGTACCGACGCGCTAAAAAAGAGTTAGCTACTAATTATTTTGTAAATTGGATTGACGAAATTCTTGCTTTGCTGTTAAAGTATTTCTCCTGGTTGTTTTCGAAAAATAATAATTATTGTTCTAAATTCACTCACCACAAAATTAACCGAACATTTGAATTTTTCAAATCATTTTTTCTTTATATTGTGAATTTAGGTTGCATAATAATAAACATTTTGACTTTTTAGGTTGCTTTAGATTTTCAATTAAAATTTCAAAACTTTGGAAGGTATAAAAGCAACTTTCCGAAATATATCGATAAAGTATTTAAAACGTACACTTCTAATATTCAAAAAGAACTACCGAAAGGTAATAACTAATAACAAATAAACTGTTTATGCGTTCTGTAAATGTTATTTTTCAGGTTGAGATAATGATAGAAATGCGATTTTAACATTATTTCCCTTATTACCTTATTATTACTTATTATTTTTAATATGTTGTCATGATGTAAGTTGTTACTATACAAATTTGGTTTCTTATTAACACAACTGCCCAATTTATTACATTAGATACCTACTACATTAATGCCTAATTTATTATTGAATTTTTAGTTATCTAAAACCTTAGATGAAGCTATTCATGGAAAGAAGACTGATCAACCGTTTCTTGTAGCTGTTGGTAAATCAAAATTAAATATACAAGACTATTATCAATTATATATTAGCAATCGATATTATGTTACCAGTAGAAGCCAAATGTTCTTGAGGGGGAAACTTCAAATTTACATTAAATTGCAGTTAAGTATAACTTTGGGTTTTTATAATTATCCCATTGTGTTTTCAGATAGAATTCAATATGTATAAATGTTTTAAGTGCCAAATTATTGTTTTTAAGAACATTATATTTCTACAAAATATGAATTAAGTTCTTATGTTTATTAATAGATTATTAAAACGCAAACAAATTTGTTCTGATTTTGATGACGGCCTGTTGAAGAATCATTAAAACCCAAGTGTAATACTGAAATAAAACTCCCCTAAGAGTTTTTTAACACAAAATTTTGCTAAAAAATAATAGCTGAAGTTATCTGGTTAGGTGTTACATTTATCTCCTTCAAGGATACCTTTAACAGTTAAAACCTAAACAGTTAAACTTATCCGGTAAAGTATTATATTTACCTCCTTCAAGGATGTCATTAACTAAAAAAAAGATTAATTTAACTACAAATAAATAGTTGAAGTTATCCTGTAAGGTGTTAGATTTACCTCCTTCGAGGATATTTTTAACTAAAACAAGATTAGTTTAACTATGTATAAAGAGTTCAGAATATCCGTAAAGGTATCCTTTCAACAACATAGAATCAGTTAATTAACAATTATCATTAGTTGCATTCCTCCACCTTATGTATAACCTATAACTACGTTTTAGGAGGAATTTAACTACACTTGGCAATTTATATTTGTTAAATTTCTAACTTCGTAAAATTAGTCTCCGAAACGGATGGTCGCGAGGGAACTTCCAGATTTAGTTGAAAAAGAGTTAAATTTAGGTCCATGTTTTTAACAGTGTATGTGACAGCATAGTGTTATCGCACTTAAATTTTGCGGCTTGCTTGTATTATCCGTTTTTGTCTTGTGTACTTAAGTCTAAAATTCAAAAAGTTCAAAACTCCTGTATAAGACTATTGTTTGGGTTGAGGCGAAGGGACCATGTAAGTAGTAAACTGTCGGAAATCGGCTGGATGGACATGCAGTCGCGACGTTTGGCGCACTCGGCATTGTTGTTTCGCAATGTGGTCACCAAGGAGAAACCTGCATATTTGTATGATAAAATTACCTTCCGCTCGGACGTGCACAATCTTAATATAAGATTTAAAGGTACGATAACGCCGCCCATACACAGAACTGAATTCTTTAAAAACAGTTTTACCTATCAAATTAGTAAAATATTTAATGATATTATTATGAATGTTGGAGTGTGCTCGTCTGAGTGGCAGTTTAAGAGGCGATTAAGGACAGTGTTAATACAGGGACACGGGAATCTGTAGAAGTGGGAGGGGGCGACATATTTCATATTTTTCTTTTGTTTGCATCTTATGCATATTATTATTATTGTTATTATTATTAAAATGTTTTTTCCTTCCCCAGGGATATGTAATGTATCCAAATTCATTATTATTTAAATAAATTACAAAACCTTTAACTATAAAATGTAGACTCAGCAAATTAATTAATATGTAATACTTTAAATTGATTACTCTTTTGTAAGCATCAGAATTGTACAAACCTTTGGGTGAAATACAGTTACATGTAGTTGGGAAGAAGCCCTTTTATTAAAAANAATTTTATTAATAATAATTCCCTTTCCTTTTTCCCCCAAGTGTCTTCTAGATAACAGAAATCTTAGTTTTATGGTATTTATTTTATTTTGGGGGATGACCACTCCTACATTTAAAAAAAAAGCAACCCCTGTCAGGCCCGGTTCTAGGGATGAAGTCATTATAGTGCCATTTAATTTCAGCCGCCCCCGACAGAGCCACCTTTTTAAAGATCTTGTATTCATTATTAATTGTAGCGCATTTTTAATTTTTTTTTAACAATAAGGAATTGATAAAGGAATAAATAAAAATTGATTTGATGTTTAACAAACGTTTACTTTATCGCTTAAAACTCAAATAGTTAAAAAAAATTTCAAAAACTAAAAAACTGATATTGCACTAAAATTGCACTTTTCGTGCTTTTTTATTTGCAAGTTCGTCAATAACGGTATCTAAATTAATTTCTTCTGACAATTCTTTTTCTATTGCTACTAAACTTAAGTTACTAAGTCTCTCTTGGCACATAGATGATCTTAAATATGATTTAATTAATTTTAACTTAGAAAAACTCCTTTCGCCTGTTGCAACTGTGACTGGTAGTGTTAAATATATTCTCAAGGCAACAGAAAAATTGGAAAAGGATGAAATTAAACATCATCAGCATCAATTG
>NW_019280955.1:29711-62347 GCF_000648695.1 Onthophagus taurus
TCATTAACTAAAAAAAAGATTAATTTAACTACAAATAAATAGTTGAAGTTATCCTGTAAGGTGTTAGATTTACCTCCTTCGAGGATATTTTTAACTAAAACAAGATTAGTTTAACTATGTATAAAGAGTTCAGAATATTCGTAAAGGTGTCCTTTCAACAACATAGAATCAGTTAATTAACAATTATCATTAGTTGCATTCCTCCACCTTATGTATAACCTATAACTACGTTTTACGAGGAATTTAACTACACTTGGCAATTTATATTTGTTAAATTTCTAACTTCGTAAAATTAGTCTCCGAAACGGATGGTCGCGAGGGAACTTCCAGATTTAGTTGAAAAAGAGTTAAATTTAGGTCCATGTTTTTAACAGTGTAGTCAACACCAAAACCAGAATGCGACGTTTAACACAAACACGCTGAAAACAAACACGATGTTTTTCTAAACTTATATTTACACTTCGTGAATATCGTGAATATTTCCCAATTCAACAAAGATCACGTAAAAGAAAACAATATGTAATGGATGCTCAAACTCTGCAGGTGAAAGAAACATTAAATCTCATACAAGAAACTTATAACGCTCGTGGCGGTGAAGATTTAAAAGAAATTCTAAAGAGTTACAAAGATTTTTATATTAATTTTGCGAAAGAGCGTAAGAGGGATCAATATGTTAAAAGTATCCCACAGTCTGGTAATTGTCAAGCTGGGATGTGGAGAATTATCAACGGCAAAATTCAAAGGAATAAGAGGACAACGGATAATCAACCATCGAAGGATGAGCTTAACAAATTTTTCGCAAGCATCGGCAACAATGTATGTAACGTTGGAGCTTCAGCTGCTGTTAAAATAAAATCTCAGAGTCATTCCATGTTCCTCACACCCGTAACTCTAAATGAAATTAAAGAAACCATATCACATTTGAAATGCAAAAGTTCAATGGACATACACTTTCTAAACACTAAAATTCTAAAGTACAGTGCCGACCAAATATCTGCTCCTTTAGCTAATATAATAAATTCGTGCTATGAAGAAGATGTTGCACCAAGGGTAATGAAAATTGCAAGGGTAACACCAATCTATAAAAAAGGAGAACCGTCAAATTGCTCTAATTATAGACCGATATCTATATTACCAATATTTTCAAATGTGTTTGAGAAGACACTACTAGACAGATTAACATCTTATCTTGAAAAGTATAAGCTACTCAGCAGCAAACAGTTTGGATTCAGAAAAGGTGTGAGCANAGGAGAACCGTCAAATTGCTCTAATTATAGACCGATATCTATATTACCAATATTTTCAAATGTGTTTGAGAAGACACTACTAGACAGATTAACATCTTATCTTGAAAAGTATAAGCTACTCAGCAGCAAACAGTTTGGATTCAGAAAAGGTGTGAGCACAATTGATGCTGTGGAGGCTCTCCTTAATAATGTTTGGGAAGCTATGGAAAATGGAGATGAAACAACAGCGATCCTATGTGATCTAACAAAAGCTTTTGATTCCATTCACCATACTCTTCTTATTGCCAAGCTGGAAAAATATGGTATACGTGCAAGACCACTGGAACTGATTACTTCACATCTAACAGATAGGAGTCAGGCGGTCAGCCTCAACAGTGAAATGAGTCCTTGTTTACTTGGCCACTTCTCTTCTGTTTATATATCAATGATCTACCTGAAAATATTTCATCTGAAGCCATACTCTATACAGATGATACAACTTTGATAGAGAGTGGCTCAGTACCGGTCAGAACAGCTATAGCTTGTGCTCTGAAGGAGGCTGCTGAATGGTTCAGTAACAACGGTTTGACCTTAAATGATGACAAAACCGAAGTAACAAACTGATTACTACTAATCGTAACACTAAGCAAAAGACGGCTACCGTCCGACTATTAGGTATCAACTTGGACAGTAAACTTACTTGGAAAGATCATAGCGACATATTAGTGAAACAACTGTCATCTGCCATTTACGCTATTTTAAGAATTCGCCAAATAGTAAACGCCTCTGCTGTTCGAACCGCTTACTTTGCTTTTTTCCATAGCAAGATGAGCTACGGACTACGCCTTTGGGGAGCGTTTGGTCATACAATGCCTGCTTTCATACTGCAGAAAAAGACGCTAAGAATAATTGAACAGGCGCATCCAAGAATTCACTGTAAGCCCCTATTTAAATAATATAATGTACTCACACTTCCNCGTCAAATTGCTCTAATTATAGACCGATATCTATATTACCAATATTTTCAAATGTGTTTGAGAAGACACTACTAGACAGATTAACATCTTATCTTACAAAACCGAAGTAATCACTTTGACTACTAATCGTAACACTAAGCAAAAGACGGCTACCGTCCGACTATTAGGTATCAACTTGGACAGTAGATTTACTTGGAAAGATCATAGCGACATACTGGTGAAACAACTGTCATCTGCCATCTACGCTATTTTAAGAATTCGCCAAATAGTAAACGCCTCTGCTGCTAGAACCGCTTACTTTGCTTTCTTCCGTAGCAAGATGAGCTACGGACTACGCCTTTGGGGAGCGTTTGGTCATACAATGCCTGCTTTCATACTGCAGAAAAAGACGCTAAGAATAATTGAACAGGCGCATCCAAGAATTCACTGTAAGCCCCTATTTAAAGAATATAATGTACTCACACTTCCNTTACTTAAAAGAGGTAAGTGTTGCCAACAAAAAAATCAGAACCAATTTTTTTTATTTATGGTTGGTAGCACGGTGTAGTTTTACTTTCGACGACTAGATGCCGCTGAAGGCATTCGAAGTTTGAGTAACTTCCGTCGCGTCGTATGATGGCGCAAACTAAATATTTCAATATGGTTTTTTTTTTTAATATTTCGTCTGTGCATATGACGGCCGGCCGCCCTGTATGTTCGGCCGTCTTCGTGCATGCACGCTTCGCACGCTCGGTAGAACCGGGCCTGACCCCTGTCGAGTTTTCCATATTTTAAAGGTAATGAAAAAAGAAATACAACCCCATAAACCAAAACCCGATATCTTAATTCTTTCAACATTTATGAGGTTTTCTTTCGACTGTTGATTTAGAAATTGAAGACATGCCGCACTTCATCGTAAGATCTTGTTCTATCCACTGTGGGAAGTTAGCCCGCCATTTTTTGATTTTTAAATATTTTATTGTTGTTCTAAATTGTTCTAGAGTTCTTCTACATTGTTCCAAAGCAGCAAATCGAAAAAATTAAAACTCCGCGAGATAATTTTTGGAAAAATCAAATTTTCTTTGTTGTTCGGGGATGTTCTAGTTGTTCCAGTTATTGTTCTAGAAAATCAAAATTATGGGATACGGCATTACGAAGTTATAACTAAAAATAAGTTTGGCTACCGAAATGTCTAGTTGATTGCTCTGACCATAGTTTTTCTATTATCACTTCCATATTACAAATATACATATACTTATTATAGCTAACGCAATATGGAACAGCTATTATTTTCACTAGAACAACTCTCTAAAGGGCACTTTACTCTTTGAAAATTAAAGTTTTTGGAAGTTTCAGTCAGTAATTCTTGTGTCAGCGGTTTTATGGAGCGTNGCTTTTTTCCATAGCAAGATGAGCTACGGACTACGCCTTTGGGGAGCGTTTGGTCATACAATGCCTGCTTTCATACTGCAGAAAAAGACGCTAAGAATAATTGAACAGGCGCATCCAAGAATTCACTGTAAGCCCCTATTTAAATAATATAATGTACTCACACTTCCATCCGTGTACATCTGCCAACAACTTTGCAAGGCTAAAATAGAATTTAAAAAAGACTTAAAGAAAGTACTTATTGAAAGTGCTTTCTACAGTGAAAATGAGTTTTTAAATTGTATGAGAGGTTAAGGTTTTCGATTCTGCAATTATTTTTCTTTTTTTCTTCCTCCCTACATAAACTGTTTTAAACTCAAACTTATTATATTTTTTTCTGGACGTTTTTGCAATACAGAATTTTATGTACTTTTTTTGTATTTTAGCGAAATAAAGATCATTATTATTATTATTAATATCTATTTCAATAAAAAATAAAAAATATATTGTTCAAAATACTTGCGGATTCGACAGTATAATTCATAGTTTAACATTTGCCCGTACACACAATTCATTTAGAAATCATGTTGAGAATGTTGGCACAGATTGCTTTAGTTTCCTAAAATTATTTTTAAAACCGGTTCTAGTAAAGCAACATATAAAAAAAGAGCTAAACTATTAACAGGAATAAATTATTTTGGAAGCCAGAATATTGCTATTTCAAATATTGCGTTTCTTTGTACACAACCATTTAAAGAAGAATTTAGTTATTGTAGGACTAAAAACTGCAATAATTGTTTAAACGTTACTTTCCATAAAAACATAATTTTACCAATCGACACAGGGCCGTCTTTAACCTATTGGAGGCCCTGGGCATATTGGGATAATGGGGCCCCTATGACTTTGACAGAACACTATTTTGTTAGAATAGACAAAGAAAGTAGATAAACAAGGTTAAAAATTTATTTTTATTAACAATCACATGAAACGAATAGATAAATGTAATATAGTCCACAAAAGTAACTCTTTTAGCATTTACAGGTTAGTGCTTAAAAATCTATGTTATTTGAAGAGGAACCCTTCTAGATTTCAGATGGGCAAAATCGTTAATCACTTCTTCAAAATCTATGTTTTTTAGCACATCAGATTCTATGGACATCAGATCTATAATGTTCAAATATTCAGCAAGATCTATATTAAATAAGTTTATTCATGATTCTGAAATCAGGACAAATGATTGATCAAACATACAAAAGGAGAAACGATCCTTCATCAAACAGGCATTTAATGAAAGACGTGCATATCAAACCACATTTTTAATGCGAACTTCATCTTAATAAAACAATTTTTTTTCTATTATGTTTTGATACTTTATTAACACATATTTCAATAAACATCTATAAAATAGGAAAATAAAATTAAATAATTAATATCAACACAAACAGAAACATCTAACTCTTTCCAAACTCGAACGCATACCCTACCCCAAAACTATGCGGTTTGCCAGGTTCCACATCCGGATATTCTTCGTCTTTATTTTTAGGCCTATAAGCTCCTTGTGCATCCGAAAAAATCTCATTTTCCCTTCTTTCAGGTCCATAATACCTCGGCGGTTGTTGAGGTTGATATTTTACGTTATAAACGGGTTTGGGAAGTTGTTGCGGATAAAACAACCTTTCATTTGGATATTGTTGTCTTGGTGGTGGTGGTGGCGGCGGCAAAGGTGAAGGCTGTCTGTATGGTTGAACTTGTGCTGGTGGTTGTGGTCCAGGTCCTCCATATCCAGGATGTGGTTGTGCTTGGGGATGTGGTGGCGGTCTCGGAATATGAGCACCCTCCAAAATCTTAAATCCTTCTTTACCCGCGATGTATTTAACTAAAATTTTTTTCCCATGTGGATCCACGTATTCATATGCACCGGTTCTTGAACCATCCGGAGCAATAGATTCTCCTTGAAGATGACCATTCTCCGAGGCGAAAGCGTATTTAAAATTGCCGTCATGACTTAGGGCTTGTTTGTGAGAGACGATTTGTGGCGGTCGTTTGCTGTTAGTTTCTTCTTGGTAATCTTGTGGTGGTCGCTCATAATATTGTCGCTGATCTTGATAAGCCGGTGCTGATGCGTATTGACTCCAACACGTACCAAAAAAGGATAATATTAAAACTGTATGGATCTGTAAATAAAATGAATTAACTAAAAATATTAGATAATTATAAATGTTTTTTTACTCACCATAGTTTCTTTAATTGATACAATTTAATAATGGGTAAACACCGTTAGAGTGTTGGTCGGTTTCTAACGCAATTTAACGCATTCTCTTCCATATATGCGTTCGCCGAAAAGAGAAAGTGCACCTAAAAGGACATTTACATATCCTTTCGGTTTGAAAATGAAACGCGGTCTTTCGGGTTATTTCTTTTTTGCTTATTTCGATTTTTCAGATTACCATTCCGCAAATATTTTATATTGTAAATATTAAAAAGTTTGTTCCATTAAAATTATTCGTGGTAAATTTGATTGTAATCAGGGTTATTATTACTCATTCACATTATAATGAGTAGTAAAGTAGACCAAATTAAAAGTTTTCATAGGCTAATTCCTAAGCCGTAACAGTTAGATCAAAATTATTTACCAACTCTCAATTATTTTTATCTTAAAAATTCTCGAAGAAATGAAAACGTAGTGAAGATATAGTAAATACGAAAAGATGTGTTTGATGTCAAGAAATGTCCTAATACGTGTAATAAAACTTAGATTAATCTGTATATTAATACTGGGAGTTTACTACCTCTTCGAAGGTTGCAGCGGTAAATGATTACTTTTGAACGAAAGATTATATATTGTAAAAGATATCATCAACTACGAAGAGAATGCGGAAATGATTTCCTCAGAGCTGGGTGTTGAGGCCGAGAATCTGGAATGTAGTGCTTGATGAATTGTTGAATATTGAGTTAAGTGGTGTGGAAGTCGTGATGATATTGTGTTTTTAGTGAAATGAAGCAGTAGGGCAGAAGTTGAAAGGTTAGAATGTGATATTATGACTAAGGTGAATGAGTGGCTTAGCGTGAATGGGTTGGTAGTTTCGAGAAGTAAATGAAGAAAGACAATGGCGATGTAAGCAAACCTAAAGAGAGGCGTTTTCTGAAAATATGAAATCAGCAAATTACAATCAAAGTAGGCGCCGACATAACGCCGTTGACAGGTTTAAATGTCAAAAAAATGACAGTTATTACCTTTCATTATAACGAAAAACTTTGAATATCTCTTAATCACTCTGAAGGGTCCTTCGTACCTAGGAGACAAAGAAGGATTAATACCAGTGATCTTAACAAAAACAAAGTTTGAGCTGAACAATTCCTTGTGGACAAAAAGTTTTTGGCTGATAAGTATGATTGACTGAACTGGTTTAATGTCAGCAAAAGATGATTTTAAATTTGGTAGTAATGGTTCAGTTTCAATTGATGGTTCGGTACAGGGCTGGATTAACCCGTAGGCGCTTGAGGCGCGCCCCTCAGGGCCCTGCACCTACAGGGGCCCGGTTCTGGTTTGATATTGCATAGGCATATAATATACATATTTGCGGATCCTTCTGTGGTGATTGGTAACATAACTAGGCAGAATACTATTAATGAAATCCTTGTAGCCTACCAACAATGCTTTCTTTTTCATTCACCTTGGTTACAGATGCTGAGGTCCGGGATGCTTTAACTTACTCCAAGTCCACTAGTGTCAGAGCAGATGGTAATGGACTCAAAATCCTCTTAGCCATTCTGGATATAGTTATTACTCCCCTAATACATATTTTCAACTGTTCTTTTGAACAGTCTATATTTCCCTCAATCTGGCGAATCGCCTATGTTATTCCTATCCTAAAAATTAAATCTCCGTCCCATGTTGGTGACTTTCGACCCATTTCTATTCTATCTACGTTGTTAAAAGCTATTGAACGTTTAGCTTATTTGCAGATTCAGAAATATCTTGAGGAGTTTAATCTGATTAATAAGTTCCAGTCTAGTTTTCGTGAAGGGCATGGTACTACTACAGCACTGATTAAGATCACCAATGATATTAGATCTGCGTGTGTTACCTTGCTAGTGTTACTTGATTTTAGTAAGGCCTTTGATTCTGTGGACCATGCCCTCCTGTTAACTAACTGTTAACTAGGCTTTCTGCTATTGGTTTTACCTTTTCTTGTGTATCTTGGTTCCAGTCCTACCTTTCTTACCAGTCTTTACATGTCCGCGTGGAATTTGTACTCTCTTCTCCTGTTGACATCAAATGTGGAGTTCCCCAGGGCAGTGTGCTGGGTCCCCTGCTCTTCTCAATTTTCATAAATAGTATTGGTGATGGTATCTCAATGTAACTATCATCTGTATGCAGATGACCTTCAACTTTATATTTCGTCAACTGTTAACAACCTCCCAGATGCGTTGTTGCATCTTAACAACGATCTCTCTAGCGTGCTCGACTGATCTAGACGTCATAGACTTAACCTGAATCCAGGTAAAACGCAAGCCTTTGCATTTGGCACTCACTCCTTGCTGGCACAATTTAATTCCTTAACTACCCTTCAACTGAGGCTTGGCGACACCGTTATTCCGTTTTCTAATACGGTCAAAAATCTTGGTGTGGTAATGGATTCGGCGATGTCTTGGCGGCCATAAGTTCAGGGAGTCTGTAAGAGGGTTTACTTCTGTTTCCATACTTTGAAAAAACTTCGCTGCTACCTTCTTCCTGTTGTACGTCGTAATCTTTGTTATTCTCTCATTTTCCCACACATTGATTATGCCGATGCTGCGTATCCCGAGTTGTCCGAAGCCCTTCGGGGTAAATTGGAAAGACTTCAGAACAATTGTATACGGTACATTTTTGATTTAGGAAAGTTTTAGCACATTCCTCCATATCGTAACAACCTGCAGATGATGACTTGCCAGAGTCGTAGATCATTTCGCATGCTATTTTGTACAAAATTGTCCATACCCGCACTCCTGCTTATTTGTTCGATGCCTTTCAGTTTTTAGCATCACATGACTTGCCCACTCGATCAATGTCGGACTCTACACTCATGTTTCCAGTCCATAGTACTGAAATCTACCAAAGATCTTTTACAGTGCAGTCGATTGCGTTGTGGAACGATTTGCCTGCTGTTATTCGCAATGCAGCTAGTTTAATAAGTTTTAAAAATGCCTAGAGGCGCCATCTGCTATCTCATCAACTATCTTCTTCTTGACCTATACGTGTTTGTTTTCTTGTCTAGTCTGCCTTTCATCTATCTTTTACTGCCCTTTTTTTGTGTCTATTTCCTTCCTTGTAGTAACTGACTGTCGATCCGTTACATAACTCAAATATGCTCATTCGCTCAGTCCTATTAGCACATCATTTAGTATTTAGTATTACTTTTTTGGTAGCCATAATTATTTATTTAAAATTACATATACACTGTTACCAGTTGGATCTCTTGGAAGATATCGCTTATTGCGATAAATTGATCCGTTTGTCTTGATGTCTATATTTGTTATGAATGTATATATTTTTGTAAATACTTGTTTTTGAGGCAAAAACATTATTATTAATATTAATCATAATACTTAAATAGTAATATTAGACTTTTTTGGGGCCAAAAATATAGAGCGCCTTGGGCCCACAAAAGGTATGATCCGGCCCTGGTTCGGTATATATGAAAAATTCTCCTGGTAATTTGAGTGACTGACCATAAACCAATTTTGCAGATGAACAACCTAAATCCTGCTTTAGAGATGATCTGCGACCTAGGAGAATCAAGGGCAAGTCGTTGTTCCATCTAGTAGTATTATCTCGGGCAATAATCGCTTATTTCAAAGTATGGTGAAATCGTTCTATCATACCGTTACTTTGTGGGTGATAAGTGGAAGTATGTATTTGATGAGTACCTAAAAGTAATTATAATTTTGAAAATAATAGTGATTCGAATTGTCGTCTTTGATCGTGAGTGATTGCGGTAAGAATACCGAAACGGCTGAAATAATGCTTGAAAAGAGTATCCGCAATGGAAGCTGCAGAAATATCTTTTAGAGGAAAAGCCTCTGGCCACCGTGTGAAACTCTCGACGACCGTGAGCAGATAAGTACATGCAAGAGATGGAGCGAGTGGGCCAACCAAATCAATATACAGCGTGTCCCGTATCTTCCGCATCAGAGCATTATACGGTTGTAGAATACATTATTCTGAAGCGATCTTTCTAATAAATTTTTTTCGAAATGTTTATAATAACCGCACGGGAACTGTTTAACAACGACCAATAACGGACGACTTTGATTCACCGAAAAAGTTTATTTCTCTTTCCGTGACGAATCTATTGGTGAGTACACGTGGGAAACGAGTTATCATCGGCGTAGCGGACCGGCCGAAGGAGGCACCGACTACCTGAGGCTGATTTGCGATCTGCTGATTGGACGAAAAACAGTTCGTTTAAACAGTTCCCGTGCGGTTATTATAAACATTTCGAAAAAATTTTATTAGAAAGATCGCTTCAGAATAATGTATCGTACAATCGTATAATGCTCTGATGCGGAAGATACGGGACACGCTGTATATGTGTTCAAACTGAACTTTTGGAACTTTGATTTTGAGAATTGGCAATTTTGTATGCCTTTGTATTTTTACTTTCTGGCATTGCAAACATGATTTTGTCCAAGTACGAATTTGTTTCGACATATGAGGCCAAAATAATTTTGTTTTTATTAAATGAATGGTTGCTCGTATACCAGGGTGAGATAAAGCATGTAATTTCTGTATAATTAATTCTCTGAATTGTTCTGGAATGTAAATTCGCGGAAATTCCGTTGATATTTCACACCATAATTTGATGTCAGGTAGCGTTGTGGGGTCTTTGTTCCTTAACATTTTTACTTTGGCAATCTTCGAAAATCTACTTTGTCTGTATCATATTTCTAAAGATAAGCTCTATTCAAACTATAAGACGCCTCCACTACATTTATGCAACACAACTTTAACTAGAATTCAAAAAGATTTAACATACTATTCAGAGCTATGAACCTATGTGGACAAGAAATTTCGCATTCACTACATATATTTGAAATACTTGTTGAAACCTTACACAGAATAATTTACCTTTAAACAAATATTTGTACTTTTAAACTATTTTATTCATTATTATTAAATATTTTATGTACATCAAACTTATTCGGTACGCATATAACGATTAAGTCAACTTCTTGAAAGCATCCCTTATACGTTGAAGTACAATCTGCTTCCTTCCTTCTAATGTGTTTGGATCGGGTTTTTGATCGAATTCAAGCCCAGGATAGATTTCAGCAACGTGGTCCAAAAAACTCATAGCTTTACAACTCGCAACATTATCAGTTTCCTATATTAAAAACAAACATCGTTTATCTGATATAATATTATTAATTTTGAAGAAATTACTCACCTCTTGTGCATATATTACATCCATAAAATAAGTAGTTATAATGATTAAACTAAATAAACTGCTAAGAAGTTTCATCTTTCATAAATGTTTTATTCGTCGCCAACGTATATTGTTTAAATTTCCTCTGTTATAATCTTGATATATATAATGATCGTAAAAGTGAGGGATTATATGTGTGTTGATAATGTTAACAACAGCCAATAAGTTCGGAACAAGTCAGGATATCTGATATGATTTTTATATTCGTAGGTTTGTTTGTTTGACAATAAAAATATAAAATTTGTTGTATAAATAGAACCAAAAAAAATAATACGTGTCGATGGTTATTTTTTAATTATTTAAAAACGGGAACGTTATAAAATGAATAAAACTGCACAACAATAAATTTTTATCTCTAATTTATAAGTACACAAAATTATCACGATAATTGCAATTTTATTGATTGGGACAAAGACTTGTGTACTGAAAAAATGTATTTTTTTTAAATTTATGATAGACTGTTAGAATTCTTTTAAAACAGTTTTACTGACGTGGATGTTCTCTGACAAACTCTGATAAATAAATAAGTGTCTATACATTGTGTACTTAGCATTTTCACTACCGATTTAACTAATGAAAATTTAGTAGTTCTGTCTATTGATTTTCCACAACGGGTTCCAAAACGTGTATTATGCACATCAAAGGCACCGATACAACCATAGACGTAAGAGTTAAACAGAAATAAAGGCTATAAGTATATTACGATATATAATACGGGGCAAATTTTATTCATAGTGATATACAATATAATAATTTAAATGTTATTTTTACCTAAACCGATTTCGAATTGAGAAAATGGATAAGTAAAGTACTCCAACTTTTGATACTTTAACTGTTACTTTTTCAGGAATACCAATTTCCACTTCTCAATTCTTTTATAACATTCTTATTCTTGCTGAACTTTGTATTTGCTTATTCAAATAAGTACTTTTTCCTCCTTTTCCTATTCTTTGTCTATATACTTAAAGTTTAGCAATTGTAGATTCAATATTCATCGTTCAATATTTATAGAACTATTAAAACTCTAGGTTAACGATGAAGCTATATTTTATTAAAATTTATTTCGGTGCAACAAGTTTTGGATTAACTTATTCCTTCATCAGGCACGACTGAAAGTACATTGTGTATAATTAATTAATTAATTAAACGGAAAATATGCAATTAAGTTACCGTCAAATTAAAAGAGTTGGAATTTGTAAAACCACGTATGCAATCGGATTGAAAACTGGGGAATTAACAAATATTACAAAACCATCACAAAAAATTCAAAATGAAATTCGGAAGCCTTAAAATGGTTTTCTTAAAAACCAAAAATTTAAAATTTAAAATCCTGAAGGGCGTGTTATAATATATTTATAATAAATTCTGAAAATTTCAAGGTTAGTATAAATTTTTCTAAAAAGTTATTATGACTCACGTGTTTCATCGTTAAAAAAGTCGAATTATTATAAAAAAAAACGAGAAAAGGAATTTTTTTTCAATATTAAACTGTAAAGAAGAGAAAGGGTATTATTTGGTTATGTAATGGAGTTTATGACTTACAAATTATGAAATAAAAATTTATTTGGAGTCCATCTGTCTCAGATGGTTGATAAATTTGGACTATTGGAACAACAACGAGAAGAAGATCTGAAAGGAGGTAACGAATGCGTTGACGTTGGAGTTTTTTTAAGAAGCTGGGAAATTTGAATATGAAAACAAGCTTATTTTATGAATTTAGTGAAATATCTAAAGTTATTCAAATCATTAATGTCATTCATAAGGCGATTATTGTAATTTTATTGTTGATGTTGATGTAATATTCTTCTAAAAGGTCTAACTCCTTAGATTTGTGGACATTTCTGATAACTTTTAAATTATTGATATCTATTTTATGATTAAAGTTGTGAATATGTTTGTAAACAGCTGAGTTATCCTTCGTTAAATGTTCTTTGATCTTGTTTGTATATTACGACCCGTTTGACCAATGTATAACATGTCACATTCTGAACATTTTATTTCATAAATGCCACTAAGTTCTTTCTCTCCAAATTTATGTTTGTTATTGAAAAGGTGATTGTAAATTTTATTTTTTTCGGATTTAAAAGAAGCTGTAATGCCATATCTAGATAAGTTGCGGTTAAGTGATTTAGTCAATGAAGGTTGATAAGGTATAGATAAGAATTTTTGTGTATATTTGTTGTGTGGGTATACTATTTTATTAATGTGTGAATTGTGGAGATTGAAATATGTGTTTTGCATTTCGGCGATAGTGAAGTTATTGTTTATTCCTATTTTTATAATTTTTTGAATTTCTGAGATGGTATCTTGCTCATTAAGGGGTACATTGTACAATCTATTAAAGAAAAATCTAAAACTCGCTGTTTTATGTTGATAATAATTTGTAATTTATTGGATTGTAATTTGGAATAATACTATCTGAGGTGGTTGGTTTTCGGAAAATATTGTATTGTCAAATATTATCTGTATTGTTTCTAATAATTTGAAGGTCAAGAAAATTAATGTGTGTTATTGCTTTCTTTTTCAATAGTGAATTGCAGATTATTTATATTATTGAAGATATTGTGTAACGCGGATAATTTAGCATGGTTACCATTAAAAATAATAAAAATATCGTCAACATATCTAGCGTAAAAAGCAATTTCTTTGGCAAATAAAATGTATTTATTTGAGAACAGTTCTGCTTCAAAATTATTTACGAAAATGTCAGCTAAGACTCCTGAAACTGGGGAACCCATGGGGAGACCATCTTTCATCCTGAAGAATTCGTTGTTAAAGGTAAAGAAATTCTGTTTACATGTTAAGCGAAGTAATTCCATAAAACAGTTTGTCTCCATGATATTGAAGTTAGAGGAGTCCTGAGATTCGATTAGATGTTTTTTAATTATTTCCAGGGTTTGCTATATTGGTACATTAGCATAGAGATTTTTGATGTCGAACGATATTAGTTTACTATTATCATTAAGTTTTATATTATTTTTCAGTTTATGAATCAATTGTGTAGAATTTTTAATGGTGTAGTTAATTTTGTTTCGGTAAGATTGAAAAGAAATTTCTGAATGTTTTTAGAAACTTTACTGGTGGGTGTATTTAAGTTACTAATGATCGGTCTAATACTTTTTTCTTTCTTGTGTAGTTTTATGAGGCTTTTTAGAGTCGGAATTAGGGGGTTCATTTGTAAAGATTTAAAACAATTAATGTTAAATTTTGTTAAAAGAGTATAGTTTTCTCTTATGAATGTTCTGAGTTGATCATTGAAGGTTTTGGTGGAGTTAGACTTAATTTTATAAATATTGTTCTACTTGAAAAAGTCAAAAGTCTTGGAAATATAAAGGGTCCTATCTAGAATAACAGTGCCAGCGCCTTTGTCACCCAAGGTAACTACTAAATTATTAAATAAAATAACAATGTCTTCTGTTTGTACTTTTATTACAACAATACTAAATTATTATCTGCAATTTTAGACTTTAATGATTTAATATTATTATATAAGGTTTTAAGGTTTTTGAAATGAACTGAGTGGCTTACAGCAGTAGAGGATTCATCAACGTTCTCAATTAGGTTTCTAATATCATGAAATATTTGTTTAGTATTAGGGTCATTAAAAAGTTGTGATTCTATTTTTATTACTAATTCATGTGGTTTAGTTTTAGAAGGAAGAGCGAATTTATGTCCCAGGTTGAGAAGGCTGATTTCGCCTTCGTTTAATTGGATGTTACTTAAGTTGGTGTATCGTGGTGCGAATGAAACATGTTCCAAATTGGAAATATCGACATAAATATCTGGCTTATCTTTATCTATTCGGTTTTGTAATATTTGTTAATTCTCCAGTTTTCAATCCGATTGCATACCATTTGGATTATCATTTGCGTTATTTATATCTCGTTGAATTCATTCATATTCCACATTTAAAAAACCTTTCATTCTTACGGTCGTTATAAATGACTCAATGAGTTATAACACGTAATTCTAATATTATTTCTGCTAACATATTTCTTCATTCTTGTGGCAAAAAATCCGTATCCATCTCTTATTACGAATGCATATTCAATCATTTATAATAACACACGTATGTAATATGCTAAATATTTAATATGCCGAAGATTTTCTTGTATGGCTTCTATTAAAATTATTAAAATATGTCTGAATAATATATATATGTAAGATATCTCAGATTAATAAATATGAAAAAGGAATTAAACAAAAAGGAAACAAAATCAAAATGCTCTTAAAAATAAGGCTTCGGAGATGTATGAATAAGCCAAGAAAGGATATTCATGATTTGCTCTATAGATTCAATGAGACACAAAGATATTCTTCACATAACTTGAGATTGAAAGAGTATTTGCTGATTCACACAATATTCTGTTAATTTTGTTGAAATTGAACTAAAACTAGAACTAACACAATCAGTGCTAACAGTAGACCTTCTTCTTCGTCTTTTGAAAAAGTGTTTGACGTTTCGGATGCCATGTTGCAATCTTCAGAAACAAGTTCGAAGTCAACTTCAAAGAAATCTTGCTTGAAAAAAATGCTGGAATTTCACCAATTCTATTATTTTTCTTATTATTTTCTATATTTTGAACATATGGAAAATGATGTATATGAAAATTATTAATCAATGTATCAGTTACATTAATACTTTCCAAAAAAATTCAAATGTTAAATTATGGTGAACATGTTGAACTATCATATACTTTTTTTTTTAATTATTTATTAAAACCAGCTCAACATACATTCATATTTACGTTAACATAACGGCTAAATTCACTAAGGAACAAAGTAACTTTCGGAGGGAATCTAATTTAAGCTTAATTTACAATAAATCTTGAAGCATTTTCCTTTTAAGTCGCTGATGCAAATTTTTGAAACCCAAATACATTTCTTATAAAACTTTCAATAGTCATTACGTATAGTTCAACATGAAGTTGTCCACTGCGAATAAACCATGGCGCATCTACTGCCGTCCGTAGAATTTTGTTTTATATAGCAAAATCAAGCATAGGTGACCAAAGATCTTATTAAAGCTTTATATAGTAACATAGTGCATTTAGTCTTCAGATGAGCTTTTCTATTTATTACAGGAAATAGTTGTTTCAATCTAGCATATCCCAAATTCTATTTGTTGCGTAGGTGAATACCCCAATTTAATCGTTGATCAAGATGCAGGCCTAAGTATTTGACAGCTTTGTCTTCAGAATTCCAATGAAGTTCTGTGTTGTTGATTACAATGCGTGTTGGATTTCGGTAACGCCGTTACGTAAACATCTTCGATTCACATTTGACTTCATTCAGGTGTAAGGAACATTTAGTAAGCCATTTCTGCACGGCGTTAATAGCATTTTGTAGCTGTTGTATAGCTTCCTCCAAATCACTACCTTGGGTCATAATCAACATATCGTCAGCAAACAGGGCTTTTCCATTGCATCTTTGGCACTCAAATGTTAGACATGTCCCTTGAAGACCTCGTAGAAGCTGGTGAAGCCTTTTCCCAATTTTACAATTCATCAAATGTCAACAACGAAATCGAACTATGGAAAAAATTATGGCAAGATAAACCTGACGCAAAAGAACTAAGTGTTGCGAATATCATAAAAGAGGTCAACATTTTTTTCCATGAAACGAGAAAAGCCCTTATAATTTTGGTCGCTTTACACTGCACGACATACGACATATGAGGTTGAACGATCTTTTAGCAGCGTGAGGAAAATAAAAACTGGCTTAGAAGTACTATGACAGAATGTCGTCTCAATGGTCTTGCCATGATGAGTGTGCATAGGAACCATATTTTTGCGAACATTGAGGGTTTTATTAATAATGTGGTTGACCAATTCGCTAAGAACCCACGAAAATTATGTTTAAAATAATTTGGTTTGGTTTTTTTCCTTTTTGTATTTTTAAATAAGTATAACCTTCAATAAAAAAATGTTTGTTGGTATATTTTTATCTATATGTTTCGGCGAAAAAATTAAATCTTGCGAATCGATCGCAGTTGAAAATGCACGGCTTAAATCTGTTGTAGTTGACTTAAACAGTCGTGTGGAGCACTTGGAGCAATATTCGAGGTTGAACAATCTTATTCTCTCTGGTATTCCAGAGACGAAGGAGAAAAATCTCTGTGTTGTCGTATCACAGATCGGAGAGCCGATTAAATGCGCCGTTGACCGTTCTCAAATCGATGCAATCCATCGCCTCCCACAACGCGCTCCCGCTGACTCGCGCCAAGGTTTATATATAAGAGGTTGTCTAGGTTCGTACGCAATCATACTGCGCATTACGTCACATGTGGAAAATAATACCGCCAAGCAATTCAACTTAAACAAAGGCATGGAGCACCACATGGCCATGAGGTTGCGTGCGCAATCCGTGATCACTTACGTCACGAAACACTCCTGCTCTTGCCCCTCGCCCACAAACTAAAATCAAAGTATTGCAGCATAGGAACTTAGACAACCTTTAATATATAAACCTTGGACTCGCGCCGCCAAACTAATCAACCCCGTAGCGTCATTGCTAAATTCTCCTCTCGTATGAAGCGAGATGAGTTCTTGGCCTCAACGAAGTTGTTTCGCAGAAGTAGTGGCACCCCGGCTTCAACGGGCATTCAAGTACCTAACGTTTCTGATAGGCTTTTCGTCAATGAACACCTTACTGCTCACAATAGCGAGCTGTTTAAGAAAGTTAATGCCCGCGTAAAGCAGTATAAACATGTATGGACACGAAACTGCACCATCCATGTTCGAAAAGAGGTCAGGAGTAAGGCAATGACAATTGCGTCTGAGACGGACTTACAGAAACTGTAAAGAATTTGTCTTCTGTCTTGTTTTTATTCTACGAATTACTTCTTTCATGGCGCTGTCAGTTTATTACCAGAATGTACGTGGACTTCGCTCCAAACTTCAAACAATTTATTTGAACTCCTTAATCGTAGAGTATGATATCATCTGCTTAACAGAAACGAACTTGAACGAGTTGGTGCATGATGGGAGATTCTTGGGAGCGACTATGTTATATGTCGACGTGATAGGTTTTCGTCTGGGTCATCGAAGACGGACGGCGGTGGTGTTCTCGTTGGCGTTAAAAAACACCTGACTGTTACTTGTAATCTTTCCAATGAGGCGGAGGTTTTGTGGGTGATGGTAAAGTGCAATGCATCTCGTCTGTTATTGTGTTGTGCGTATTTCCTCCCCGGGTATCGCAGCCGTTCACCGCTTTTTTAGACCAATTGCAATCTGTGAGCGACCAGAACCCTTACGACGATTTGTTGATTGTCGGTGATTTCAACATCCCTAATCTGTCCTGGCGACATTCTCCGACGGGTTGTCTCATCCCTGCTGGCGCGTCTGACGTCCGATCGAACTATTCTCTACAATTTCGTATTGTAATCTAATTCAATTTAATAATACTGTCAACCAAAACAATAGAACTTTAGACTTAATACTATGTAACGCCGATATTGTCGATAACGTTCGCGCCTGTCCCGATGCGATTGTCGGCTTGGATGACCACCATCCTGCCGTGGAATTCGAGTTGCGCATTGAGCCTGATCTTAACTTAAGGAATGGCCCTTCCGGCCGGCTATCGTTTCGTAAGGCGGACTTTAAAAATATTTGTGAAAGCAGTGATTCTGTGAACAGGCCCGCGGAATTCCTTGGATTGGGGGTGGATGAGGCGGTTGCGGCTTTTTACAGGCATTTGAATCGAATAATTTCCCAATTCGTACCCTGGGAATTGCCTCGATCCCATCATTTCCCTAGTTGGTATTCTAGCTCAACTATTAAAGCAATTAAAGAAAAACTTATGTACCATAAAAAATGGAAAAAGTGGGGTAATAACGCAGATTATCTATCTTTTACTACTCTGCGTTCGCGATCCAAACATTTAATTTCAGCTGATTATAAAGCGTAACTTAATCGTATTCAGACAGAATAATTGATAACCCTGCGCACCTTTGGTCTTATATCAAAAATAAAAAAAAAACGATTTTGGCATCCCTGCTTGCATGGAGTATAGTAATTCTAGCGTGTGCAATGTTGAAAATATTGCTGAATTGTTTTCTCAATATTTCAGCTCGGTTTTTATTGAAGGGTCGACTTGCCGTAGACTTTGATCCCTTGCTATGCGCTGGTTTTTCTAACGTCTGATTTAACAAATCCGACGTTCTCTGTGCATTAAATCAAGTTAATTCTAATTCGGTCCAGGATCTGACGGTTTGCCCGGTATTTTGGTTACTTCCTGTGCCGATCAGCTTGCGGAACCATTGTTTTTGCTGTTCTCTCAGTCTGTTGTGCAGGGGGTTTTCCCTTCCGTATGGAAGAAGGCGCTTATTGTACCAAAATCCAAATCAGGTCATAAGCATCTTGTCTCCAACTATCGTCGGCTTTGACAAGGGTCACCACGGAATTTTAATGGAAAAATTACAAGCGTTTGACCTTTCATATGGCCTGCTGCGTTGGCTTGGATCATACATATCTAACAGACTTCAAGCGGTCAAAGTTAACAACTTTATATCTGATTTCGTAATTCTTAAATCGATTACATGATTTTTGCTCTGAAAACTATCTCTTTCTTAATCTGAATAAATGCAGTAAGATTACCTTTGGAAGAAAACGTTACCCCGTGAATTACCCCTACAGATTCACTGCTGAACTGTTGCAGTCTAGTTATTGCGTTAACAATCTTGGAATTGCGATGGACTCTAAACTGCTGTTTGGTTTAGTGTTAAACTAAAATTAGAACTAACACTAGAATCTTTTGGGTTTTGCCGTGCGTCTTTTAATAAAAGGTTTGACGTTTCGGATGCCATGTTGTAACCTTCTTCAGAAACTGGTTCGAAGTGAATCAAATTTGCTGTTGTTTAATTTAGTTTTTATTTTGTTTTCGTATAAATGCTTTGTGCTTTCGTGTTTTTGAACATTATCAGACTCATTCTAAATAACAAGTGTTATTATTTGAGTTATTTAAACTTGTTGTTTTGTTATCCCCTATGCCTATAATTAGCAAGAAGATTTTTTCCACAGTTACAGGATATTGACTGAGTATTTTGCGACTTATTGCAGGTAATTAGTAACCATTAACAAAAATTAAAAGAAATACTTCGAGTTTTTATTATATTTTATTATGATTTTTCATGTTTCCATTCCACACATATTTAATACCTATAATAATTACATATTAACTATATCATTAACGTCTTTTCTTCGTTTTAAATTTGTTTACAGCGACTTCACAACATTATAAACACCTATTAATTATTAATAAAATTAATTACCTTACAAATTGTTAATTACCTAATTATTTACCCACGTACGTTTTCGGCATGCAGTTCATAGATAATAATAATGAGATTACAACAACAATAATATTACGTTTTTTTTTAAATATTTTTTTGTTATACCAAGAAACCATTTCCCAGGTTATTTTTATAGCATACATAGTTTAAAAACAACGTGGAAAACGGATTCTAAACGCTATAACGTCGTCTGATTTTTTAATTAATGGGGTGGTTAGCGGTGTTAGACGACGAAATAGCATATATTTTTTGTTGTTCCGATCCTTACCAGCTTGTGTCATTTTTGGCTTTTATTATTTTGTTATATTTTTTTTTCGGCAAAACTTAAACGAGCTACGTCTCAACGGTCTTCGCGCATGATTATTGTCTTTCACAATAATCCTTCGGGGTAAAATTTGTTTTTAATCTACCCGACTAAGGTTTAAACATATTGCAGAAACACTTATTATTTTTATTTTATTTTAATTTTTTTTTGTTAATTATTATTTATTTTAATCATTTAAATTCCTATTTGTGGTGATACAGGATACAGCGAAAGACACATAAAAAACAATTATTTATTAATTAATGCATGCGTTCTTTTAATATATGAATATTTTTATATATTTTATATATTTTTAAATTGTAATTTGTAAATGTATATTTGCAAAGCTATTTTATAAATTTTTTCTTTTAGAGAATAGGTCCCATATCTTTCTTTTTGAAAATTTTTTGTAGGCGTTTCTTTTAAGATTTTTGATTAGTCTCAGCAATTCCGTTTTCTTTTTGTATCCCCTTCTTAAAAACCTTAGGTTCCGTTTTGTTCCCTATTATTTCTCATATTTTTCCTGCACACTTGACTATTTAATAGAATACATTTAATAATTAACTTAAAAATAATTTTTAAAAATATACGAGCAATCTTTGTCTTTTCATTTTTTTATTGGCAATACAATCGATTAGAAGAGTTTTTTTTTGTTTGATTGAAGTGTTTCGTTTTAATTTAAAACCGTTTATACTTTAAAAATCCAAACGATCGGGGAATTTCTTATTGCTCTGCTCTTAAATAAAAGAAAAGACAACATGCAGCCATTCATGATTGTCTACGTACAGAGATTCCCCTCTTTTTTTAGAATTTTGATTAAATTTACTTATTTTACACTTCCATCACATTTTTTTAGTATTTTTCATTACGGCGCAGATTAACTATTAATATTAATTCCTAGACATTGATTTAAACAACGGTTTTATATATGCTACTACTTCTTTATAACTACTTCTTAACGTTATTTTAAATGCTATGTATGGTACAGGTAATAATTCATAAATAAGTGTTGCATTAGTAAATATTTATAATAATAATGTTATTTAAATATTTTTTCATCTCTTAAAAGCTAATTGTAAACAACATTTATTACAAAGATACATTTTTTTGCTAACTCTCGATATTCTTGGTACGTTTTCTTTTTGTACTAGTTTAGTACTGGATTATATTATTATAGGTATATTTTTGATTAGTTTATTCGTCGTCCTCTTCGTTTTGATACGTTACGTACCTTACTGACGATTTTTCACCTGTTATTAAAGACTGAAAAAAATATATTGTTAGAAATTATTATAGGTATAAAAGATTTACAGACAAATAGGATAGTAAATATTAGTAAAAGCGATAAATAGGTGATTCAAAAGTAGTCAAAATTTATTATTTTATTATTTATTATTACCAATTATTTTTGGTTAATTTGGTAATAATGTTGTATATCAATAAACATCAAAGCAAGAATGAGCTCTGCATCATTTAATGTAATGACGAACTTAACAGCAAATTTAATAAAGATTCAAAGTGTCAAAAATAATTTTAAAATTTCCATAAATATAGCTATATTTATTGCTTTTAGAACTCAACTTATATTTGATTATTATAGATTTTTTAAGAACAGAAATTTCAGACATCCAATCTCAAGAACGAATAGTATGAAATAAAGGTTTTAAATTTTAAAACAAATTTGATACAGATTTAATGTTGCAAAAATAATTTCTTATTTTCCATAATCATCGTTGTTATGATTTTGAAAATGCAATAATGCCTGTTTGATTGTTATCGATTTGAAATATGGATTTTTAAAAAATCGTATCTTAAGAACGAATTGAAATATCACCATGAAATAAAAAATATTTTAAAGCAAATTTTATGAAAATTTAATATGCAATAAATAATTTTTTATTTTCCATAAACATCGTAGTTATAATCTTTTCAATCTAACTATGCATTTTTGATTAGTATACATAGATATTATACATAAATTTGAGAAAATCGTATCTCAAGAACGAATGGAAATATTATTATGAAATAAAGAACATTTTAAAGCAAATTTCATGAAGATTTAATGTGGCACAAATAATTTCTTATTTTCCATAATCATCGTTGTTATGAGAGAAAATGGATTTATTTTAGACAATTAAAAGCAATATATAGTCTAAAAAGGGCTATCGACCAAAGTCCTTCCGCCCCATCTCAATAATTAAAATTTTATCAGCAACATATTATTATCCTTTCACAATCCTTTTGTAAATAGTGTCGATTTCTGATTGTATAAATAGGAGTGAAATTTCTTCAGCCATCTTACTCTTAGATTTGTTTGCTAATCTTGAGCGGTACTCAGCCATGCACCCAAGTTTCTGGGCGTTGGAGTACCAGCCCGGCTTGGGGGTCGTCTTCAAATTGCTGGGCGTTGGAGTATCAGCCCGGCTGAAGGCGAGGCGAGAAGCGGTATCAGCCTGATCGGATGCCATATTCGAACATCTTTCACTCCTCCAAATAGACCTACACATGGCCGAAGTAAACCGTGAGGATGTACAAAGGGACCGGTGGGGCCTAAGTGCTTTGGTTATACCACCTGTGGTTTAACCAACCTCATATGAAACTACATACATATATACATTGTTTGCTAAAATTAGAAGTCGCTCCGTCAAACGCTTTATTTCGGTTTTTTCATATAGCGTTTTATTTGCGATATTGTGCAATGTTACTGCTTGGAGACTTGTTCTTTCGCTAACTTCCAAACTCCTTAGTATGTATCGCTTGCTATCATAGGTCAATAGGCTTGCATACTCTAAAATTGGTCTACAAATAGTCTTATAAATATGCGCAGCGCATTTGATGTTAATGCCTTCTTTCTTGTAGCTTAAACTTCTAAACAGCTTTGCTCTGGTGATTACTTGCATTTAGCCTTTTTTGTGTGTATGTGGAACTTCACTTTGCTGTCAAAGATTATACCCAGGTATTTGATGTTCGCTGATTTGCGTCTGTCTGATGTATACTGTTGGAGAATTATCTGTTATCCTATGAAATAGTATTAGAAATTGTGTTTTTGCACCATTTAGTTATCTTGTTAGTTGCTTCTTATAATGTTACTATGGCTGTTTCAAGTTTCTTTCCATGCGCTACTAGTGTAGTGTCGTCGGCATATTGCAGCATATATAAATCGGTAGACAGCGCGGAAATTTCCATCACGTCATATGCAAAAGCATTGCATAGTATTGGTGAGAGCGGCAAACCCTGTTGAATTTGGAATTCATCCGAGATTTTCATTTGTTCTTACTCGAAAAGAAAGATCTTTTAAAAAATTTGGAACGTTTAATTTGTGTAATTTGTAAATCAAACCATTATGCCACACTGAGTCAAACGCTTTTTGTAGAAAAAGAGCTGCTGATTTTATTTGCTGCAAGCGACAAGTGTGTAGATTTGAAGTACGAATAGCTAATGGATATATAGCCGATTTTCCTGATCTAAATCCAAACTGAGGACGTGGAATCTTATCTTCAACATACATTAGCAGTCGTTTTTTAATAAGATTTTCAAACATTTTCCCGATGACAGGAAGCAACGTCATAGAACGATAACCAGAAGGCGTTTGTAGGTTCGAGTCTTTTTTTGGGATGCCTACTACTGTCCCAGTTTTTCATTCATTAGGAACATATTGACTTTGGAAACAAAAGTAAAATATGTCTTTTACATGTGCATGAATATTAGGAAGTAATTGTCTAAAAATTGTTCATGTCAGCTTATCATAGCCGGCTGAAGTATTTTTTCCTTTGCTTAACAATTCCCAGTATTCATCTTCGTCGACATTCAATCTGTTACTAGAAATTTCTGCAGTGTTGTCAAACGCTGCAAACCAGTCTTCAATCTGATCGTGATTGTCGTTATCGAATAAGTGATTTTCAGATTTTTTAAAACATTCTTCGAGATATTTAGCATATACTTGTGCCTTTTCGAAATCAGTGTTACAGCTGGAGCCATCAGATGGATCTATAAGATAAACATTCCAGAAAGATTTTCCCTTACTTTAGTTGATATTATTACAAGCTTCAATAAATCTGGAAAATCTGAATTGCCATATTAACTTGTGAATACTTTTACTAAGCTCATTAATTCTCTTCTTGGTGTCAGCATCTTCATTTCTTCTGAACTCTCGGTACATGCATCTTTTACGTTTAATTAACGTTAGAATATAAGGAGGGAGTGAGAAGGAGTAATAGGACTTCTTCCTTTTTGGGGAGTGATATACTAGTGATTTCGATAGGTGTTTGATAAACGATGATATGTTCTCAATCCTGCTATTAAGTAGGATTGTTATGGATGTAATTTATCATGTCATTGTTTAGGTTTTCGATATTGCATAAATTAATATTAATGTGTAGTGGAATGTCTACTATTGGAGATTATGGTGGGGTGTTTCGTTGAAAATCTATGCTGAGGTGGTCTAAACCAAGATATGTTATTAATTCTAGAGCAGCGGTTCTCAAACTTATATCCTTGCGTACCACTAAGGCTATTTTAAAAATCAGGTAGTACCACTGAACAAAAAAAAACAATAATGATAATGCAAATATAAACTGTTTTGCGTACCACTTGAGAACTTCTCGCGTACCATCAGTGGTATGCGTACCATAGTTTGAGAACCACTGTTCTAGAGCATGGACGAGAGGATGTATGCTTGGTGAGCCTATTACTAAATCAGGCGTGGTGTTGGTATTGGCCTGCATGATAAATGTAGGTGGTGTGGCTATTTTCTTGTATCCAGTCTGATTGAGGAAGTTTGTTAGATGTTTGTTTTTCGACTTATTTATATTAAAATCTCTGATTATTATGGCGTTGTCGTATAGTGAAGCTTTTATAAATATAGTATCATCTATTCCATTATGTGGGAAAATGTGTAGTTTTTCTTTCCCAAATGGTAATGAAAAGTGTGTGTCGTTTAATCTGTCGTTTAATGTGTTATTTATTTTGGGCTATTTTCATGTTTGATTGCTAGAGATGGGCGAATTAGCGCTACAGTTTTGAAATTTGATATGTTCTTTGGATTTTGTTTCTACAAATAAAGCACACTGTATAGGATGAGTATTCAAATAGTTACCTATTAAATAAGCTTTCCGATGGTAGCTATTGATGTTGGAGTATGGGAATCTGATATTATCCATTGGAAGGTTGTGGTATTGTTGCTTGTTTTCCATTGATTGGTTCCGTGGGTGAAATTGCGTTAGGGTTCTCCAAATCAAGCATAATAATGTACAAGTAGCTGCCCGAGAATGAAAGAATTGTATCGACATTGTATGCTTCTATAAATCTTCGTCTTAATTGGTTGATCAAGCCTTATCTACTGTGATTTTTTTGCGAGCTGATTTTATTATTATAGGTTTCCACTATGATCATGAATAGTAAGTGGTTGGTGTATTCTGGATTTATTTCTTACCGCGGGATCGATGTCTGAGCTTTCTTATTTGATCTTTTAATTTTTACGTTTGGAATTCCAGCGATTGGGGCTTTTAGCCTATTTTTACATTTAAGAGACCACGCACTGTGGCCCTCCTGACCACAGGAGTTACGTTTCTCTGGCAATGTTAATGTACATGATGTGGTGTTATGCGTGCCTTCACATTTGCTGCATTTTATTGGTTGCTAACAATTGCCTGTAGTATGCAGAAAAGAGTTACATTTAGAGCATGCAACTGGGATTAGAGCAGGAGCCAAACTTTCAACGACTGGAAAGTGCTTCTTTTTATAGAACAATCCTTCTTTTAGTATTCTTTGATATGACGATTCACATCCGGTAATTATTCTCATTTTATAGGTTGGACTTTGAGTTATTTTGGATATAATTCTCTTGCAGAATCTATGGTTAATTTGTAATGAAATTAGCAGTTCGTTTATTTCACTGTCTGTAATTTCGAGGTCAACAGTAGTAATTACTGCTGAATAGGATGCAGCTGGTAGTTTTTTTTTCGATGTTATTTGAATTTCATTCTTTAAAGCTTGAAATAATTTTTTGTTCTTGTAGTTTTGATAAATTTAATTTTAGTTGATCCAGTTTTTGTTTTCATTATTTCACCTTTGGGGTTAAAGTTATTTATCGCCCAATACTCACATAACTTGATTCTCGACAGTTCATTATCTGTGGTGACGTAAAAGACAGCATTGTGGTTCTTCTGGTTCGCGTCGTTGTTATAATTTTTTCAAACAAGAACGAATAGCAATATTATCATAAAATAAAAACAAATTTAAAGCAAATTTATTTAGTATTTAATATTTTGAAGATAGATTTTTAAAATTTTCAAATTTAGACCTATAAATTTTTCAATTCAACCTTACATAACCATAAACATTAATGTTAGGAAACTACATTTTGGTGGACGCTATACCTACGATCGTTGTCATGGATTCGACTATCTCACTTCAACGATTTACTGCCGATTTGCAGCCGAGGCTCCTGATGACCAGTTTGATAATCTTTGACTAAAATTTCTCTTGAAAATTTAGTTTTGCAAAATTTGCCCTTAAATTAGAACAAGATCAACAAATTTCGTGATTGTTGGATGAAAATTGTGAAGTGGTTTCTAATCAAAGTATGTTCAAATTGCTCTCTTTGCACATTCCTCCAATAAAGGGGGATAAGACCAAACCAGGTGCTCTCAATTTCTGTCATCGATATTTAAGTTATTTAGAGCTGGAATTGTAAGACTGTTTTGTCATTTAGGGATGTCAGCGGGTTTTCCATGTTGCATTCATGCTCTCGGCGTCATTTCTCTCACAATCAGTGAACCACTGTTGTACTCTTGTGAGTCCATCTCTGCAGCTTATCGCAAAGCAGCATCATTGATCAAGTGAATTTTTTCTCCACCAGTCTATGATATTTCGGACATTTATATCTTCGCAGTTTTGTGACAACAAAAGGTGTTTGTGTCATTTATTGTCAAGATCGTATAAAAGGGAACCTCAATGGACAAAAGTGGTTACTCATCTAGTCGATGTTATTAAAATATTTACAGAGACACTCTTTCAATCAGGTACGTACCATTTGGTATTTCTAGCTTTTGAACGCCTTTTAGAATGGAGTGTTCATTCTAAAAGGCGTTCAAAAGCTCTAAGTCAAGGACAAATCCCTGAGTCATTCCCTAATTATCCATTTTGTTTTAGGTCCAACAATAGTGCCATAAATCATTTTCCTAATCCCAAAGCAACTACACCAATGAAGCAACGAAATTCCAAAGCAAGAAAATCCAACCACAAACCGGTTGAAAAACAAAGTACAAACTATTGCGCCTTGTTTTCTCTCGCTCTTTCTTTGCGCAATGACTTATTTATACATTATGGAAAACAGCAAGCAAACAGGAACCAATATACAGGGTGAGTTATTCGTATCTCGGCGGTTGATCGTTTGAGGAAGAAAAAATGTTTGATACAAAAGTTGTTTGAGTATGTCAAACAACTTTAAACTATGTCAGATAATAGTCAAAGCCTGTATGCAGAAACAAAATAGTGACTAGGATTTCTCTGATGATGAGACGTCTGTCTAGTTCGACGAAGAATTCGCATTTACACCAAGTGCAGTGAATATATCAGAAACTTAATGTCAAAAAGCCAATACAATATTTTGAGCGGTATTGTATTCTTTACAAACATAGGTTTTTTTGTGCAAATGTTACGACCTACGCGCAAACAGAAAAATTTGTTAACACTACTGTAGCAAAAATTTAACGCTTTTTTTGGATGGTTACACTAATTAACAGCCATTTTGCATTTACATCCCAAATGCAACTGGACGATTTGGTTTGCGATCTAAAATTTTCGACAAATATCGGGACAAGAATTCTCTGTTTTTAATCAAGAGGTACTTCCTTCGCTCAATACTTTGAAATGCAGAATTCAATGTGCGTCTGTAGAGATGTAAACGGTCTGATGATGCAGCTAGGTGTACAACATAACCCACAGGAGTGGCGACGTTTTATTGAATCAAGTAAAACGAGCTTGAAAGCAGTTTTATTGCATAGTGGCAATATATTCCCATCGCTGCATTTGCTTGCACAGTAAACATGAAAGAAACTTATGAAACTATGGCTTATAATTTGTTGTGGTTGAAATGTTGTTGCACTCCTTACAAGTTTCACGATTTTTTGGTGCTCTTTGTGCTTATGGGACAGCCGTGATACTAAAAACCACTATACAGTCAAGAAATGATCTATAAGAAAATCATATGTTGATGGAAAAGGAAATGTGAAAAACACTCCATTGGTTAACTCCGATAAAATCATTTCGTTTCATATCAAGTTGAGGCTTATGAAGAACTTTGTAAAAGCTTTGGATAAAGGAGAACAGGCCTTCCTTTTTAAAGTTCATTTTTTATACTCCCCTCTTAATTTCTTCCCGGAAAATATGGGAGCCGTAAACGACGAGCAGGGAACCCTTTCGATGATGGGCGACTATTGCTGCGGTCTTGTTAGGGAAAGTGATTTTGTGAACACTGAAGAAAATTAAAGTTGAGAAATATATTGTGATCTAATTTAGACATTCTATTGCCATCATGTTTATGCAGTAACTATATGTATATGGCAAACTACAGGCACTATTTTTCTGAAAATTTTTTTTTTTGCATACAGGATTTACCCGAAGTGCTCGTTTCAGCTGAAATATTTTCAGTTTTCTGCAACTTCCGGTTATATCGGAAATGGACCCCAACTTCGTTATTTTAAATGGAATGTACCAATTTTTATTGAGTTTTCGAGATGTCCGCTAAATTTGAATATAAATTGATATAAGTCATCATATGTCTAGAGTGCACAATTTTTCAATTATTTCAGTTTTTTTCGAAAATTTTGGCAGATGCAACCCTTCACAATAAAAATAATTTTTCGAAATTACACTCGAGTCCGGCCAAATATTCTCAGGGTTTGCACAGAGAGGACCCATAGCTTACATAACCCTTGAAAAGTTTTCGAAAAAAATGTGTGGTGGTCAGAAATTTGCGCCAAACTTCGCTATCTAGCAAAGTCGAAAACTTAATTTTTTTAAATGGCAACCCCAATTTTTTCCTTCACCAGCGTTATTGTACGCTGGAAAATAAGGGAACTTTGTCATTACATCTCTTGCATATCTAAAATGTACGCTTTTCGTAGAACATGAAAAAAATGAAATTTTTACCGTAGAAACAAAAACTATCGTATTAAAACAAATAATTTAACTTTTACGTTGCAAAAGTGTTAATCACTTTTCCTTTTAGGATTTAGTAATTGTAGAACCTATGGCAAGTTTGTTGGAAAGCACAAAAGAGTTAGACCAATCGTAGCTAACGAAGAAAATGAAATTACAGTTTTGAAAATGATGGTGTGGTAGTGCTACACTTTTATAACGAAAATTTGAATGGTAAGCTTATTGGAAATTGTAGGGCAAATTTTGTTTCTAATTCTTGTTCATTATTTCGGGCGAAACATACCTGGAAATTTTACAAAATTATCTACAGCCGCTAAATCTAAACTGGAATCAGCTGTGGTACCATCACGGCGGAGCTCCACCTCATAGTAGTGCGCTTATATATAACTTTTTACAAAATCGTTTTGAGGATCGTTGAATAGCTAACAACGAACCCCATAAATGACCTCCCATATATCACTCCATCAGATTTTTTGTTTGGGGTCGTATAAAAGATACCGTGTATGCTACCAAGAGAAGAATTTCAAGAAAGAGTTCATGATGCATTTCGATCTTTTTCATCGGAACAAATTCGGAGTGCCAGGTATACCAGGATTTTACAAAGAATTCATAATTCAAAATGAAGTTTTCGACTTTTCGAAACAGGGAAATTCGGCGCAAATTTCTGACCACCTGTATAATTTTTTTAAAAACTTTTCAAGGGTTATGTAAACTATGGGTCCTCTCTGTGCAAACCCTGAGAATATTTTGCCGGACTCGAGTGTAATTTCGAAAAATTATTTTTATTGTGAATGGTTGCATCTGCCAAAATTTTTGAAAAAACTGAAATAATTCAAAAATGGTGCACTCTAGATATATAATGACTTGTATCAAATTATATTAAAATTTAGCGGGGATTTCGAAAATTCAATAAAAATTAGTACATTCCATTATAAACGGTTATTCCGGTATAACTGGAAGTTGGAGAAAACTAAAAATATTAACTAAAATATTAAACTAAAATACGAGCACCTTGAATAAATGCTATATGCAAATTTTCAGAAAAATAGTTTCAGTAGTTTGCCACATGCATATAGACTCAGCTCGTCATGACAGATCCGGTACATACAGGTTCCAAAAAAATCACTGAAAAAAGGGGGAGGTTAGCGTATTTGGTTGGTAGCTCACGCTTTCCCATTTGTCATGTTGTCAGGAACAGTCATGAATTGGACGGGCGAGCATCGTGTCTTCATTATCGAAACATTTATGAAAAGAAACGAGTCAGTGATTACGACGCAAAGAACTCTTCGTACTCACTTCGTGCTTCGTAGACATGATCCGGTTCTAAATCGCAAAACAATACTGTTGTGGGTTTCAAATTTTAGACCCACAGGTTCAACTTTAAAAAGAAAATCAACTGGTAGACCCAGAAGTGCTCGGACACCTGACACCTGACTGTTGCAGCTGTAAGAGAAGCACTTGAACGATCTTCTACCCGTTCAGCTGCAAAACATGGTTTGCGTTTGTCACATCTTTCTATGAGAAGAATTTTACACGTCCATCTGAAGTTCCACCCATACAAAATGATGATTGTGCAAGAACTTAGTAGGGAAAATTGCAGAGCATGTTAGAACGACATTCTTCAAAACGTTTTCCTTTGGGGCTACCTGAAAGCGAAGGTTTTTCAACACCATCCCTGAACCATTGACGAATTGAAAGCAGCAATACGCCTTCCTTTTTAAAGTTCATTTTTTATACTCCCCTCTTAATTTCTTCCCGGAAAATATGGGAGCCGTAAACGACGAGCAGGGAACCCTTTCGATGATGGGCGACTATTGCTGCGGTCTTGTTAGGGAAAGTGATTTTGTGAACACTGAAGAAAATTAAAGTTGAGAAATATATTGTGATCTAATTTAGACATTCTATTGCCATCATGTTTATGCAGTAACTATATGTATATGGCAAACTACAGGCACTATTTTTCTGAAAATTTTTTTTTTTGCATACAGGATTTACCCGAAGTGCTCGTTTCAGCTGAAATATTTTCAGTTTTCTGCAACTTCCGGTTATATCGGAAATGGACCCCAACTTCGTTATTTTAAATGGAATGTACCAATTTTTATTGAGTTTTCGAGATGTCCGCTAAATTTGAATATAAATTGATATAAGTCATCATATGTCTAGAGTGCACAATTTTTCAATTATTTCAGTTTTTTTCGAAAATTTTGGCAGATGCAACCCTTCACAATAAAAATAATTTTTCGAAATTACACTCGAGTCCGGCCAAATATTCTCAGGGTTTGCACAGAGAGGACCCATAGCTTACATAACCCTTGAAAAGTTTTCGAAAAAAATGTGTGGTGGTCAGAAATTTGCGCCAAACTTCGCTATCTAGCAAAGTCGAAAACTTAATTTTTTTAAATGGCAACCCCAATTTTTTCCTTCACCAGCGTTATTGTACGCTGGAAAATAAGGGAACTTTGTCATTACATCTCTTGCATATCTAAAATGTACGCTTTTCGTAGAACATGAAAAAAATGAAATTTTTACCGTAGAAACAAAAACTATCGTATTAAAACAAATAATTTAACTTTTACGTTGCAAAAGTGTTAATCACTTTTCCTTTTAGGATTTAGTAATTGTAGAACCTATGGCAAGTTTGTTGGAAAGCACAAAAGAGTTAGACCAATCGTAGCTAACGAAGAAAATGAAATTACAGTTTTGAAAATGATGGTGTGGTAGTGCTACACTTTTATAACGAAAATTTGAATGGTAAGCTTATTGGAAATTGTAGGGCAAATTTTGTTTCTAATTCTTGTTCATTATTTCGGGCGAAACATACCTGGAAATTTTACAAAATTATCTACAGCCGCTAAATCT
>NW_019280956.1:9941-35734 GCF_000648695.1 Onthophagus taurus
TATATATATATTTTTTTTTGCGCTGTTATGGATTATTTGTTGTTATAGTACATAGGAGCCAGGGGAAGAGCAGGCCTCACTACCAAGGTGTTGCCTGACCTGGCTACCTAATTAACCTTCTTAATTTTCTTTATTATGTAAAGTGATTTATATGTAAAAGATTTTTGAGGGTTAATAAATTATATTATTTTAAGGTTGATAACCTCAAAAAGGTAGAGGTCAAAATAGAAATCGAATCACCGAATCTATCCACCAAAAAGTGCAAAAATCGAGTTTTATTTAATTTACATAATGGAAAGAAACAATGATAATAAAAAAAATTTCAAATATATCTGTGATTCTGTCTCTGTGATTATATCTGGGTCTGAAGTCAAACTGATTTAAAATAACAGCTTCAACCTGAAACTTCATTTGGTGGTTTTCCGAGTTTAAAAATCATTTCTGCTTTCTACTTTTTATATTGGAATGGTATTAGAAATAAGTAATAATGGTGTTAATAATTAAGTAATTAATGAGTGAACGAACTGACTGTGAGTTAAGAGTGGTCAGCAATTGAGCTATAATAAAGATTCGTGCCAATCCGATGACCGTGTCAGTGTTCTTCCTTATGCCTGTTAAATATAAGTAATATAATAGTTAAAATGGATTTTATCAATTAACCCATAAACTACACCTAATAATAAGAAAAGGGACATTACAATATATTGGGCCCATATTTAAATTTAAAATATAAATTAGATTCATCCCAAGCTTCTTTCACCTGCATATCAACGCTGCCAATCCAAAACGGGAGAAATTGTCACTTTTTACTTAGCTGCACTGTTGAATAAGATTTTTAAATTTGCATCCAACGGGACGTGATAAAAGTTTTTTGTGTTTCCTGAAAAGTCAAGTAAATGTCTAAGTAAATTAAAAGGTGTAATAAAAACCATAGCATTCCATTTAAAATAACGATTTTGTGATCTACTTCAGGTGGACCGGAAGTGACGACGTAAATTTGAGAAACGTAGATGCAATGACGTTGGATTTTCTTAACGACAATATTTCAATTCTGATTCCTAGAATAATTTATTCCGTGAATCGTGTCAATACTCTTGTCATATCTAAACATGCTTAGAGGTTGTTTTTTATATCTAATTACGTTATCCAATTCATTAAAATGTTATTACTCGATAAACATCAACTCATCTCATAAATTCAATAATTGATTATTAATAATTATTTAATTTCTTTTTCTAGTAACGAAACTGAAGTGATAAGTGATAAAGAAACATTCACTGATATGGAAGAAACAACATATGATTTTGTGGTTGTAAGTGATTCCGAGGATAACATTGTACAATCGAGCGTGGAATCCATCTCTCTATGTAGTAAACAAAATAAATATGATACAGATTCGGCTAAAATGGACTCTTGTAGTAGTAACTCCTTTGATAAGGAGAATCAAATGCTACAGCAAAGCAAGCAACAATTTCGTAAATTAAATTGTGTTAAACGTAATGAAGAAGATGTAGTGGATTCCACTGAAAATATGGTAACGATGAAACATACATCACTCTATGCTTCAAGTACTAAAAATTTGTATATTTCAAATAAGAACACTGAAAAGGCGGCTCAACCGGATAGTACGACAAATGACAAAGTCCAATTAACAAGACCTCATTTTGAAATATCTAAACAAATGTTTAGGAGTAAATCTTGTTTAAAATTACCCCGACATGAAAAACTGAAGAAAAAACCATCGAAATTTCTGTCGGATTTAGTTCCCACCAACATTCAAAATTCTAAAAGTAAATATCGGAATATCAAATTAAATTCAAGATATAATAAAAAGTCAACTATACAACAGTCAAAACGAAGAAGCAACGCAAAAAGACGTCATGGAAAATCAAACAATAACTTCACCATATACAAAAAACCACATTTAATTGATTTACCAGATAATCCAACAAAAATTTACGCAACATTGTCTCCAAATGATCCAAGAAGTAATTACAGAAATAAAGTTATTTCCAATCCACATATCATTGGGAATAAGCGACGAAAGACGGAAGACTATCAGAATTATCATTCAAAAATGTGTGCTTCAAAAGTTAGAAAAGAAGAAACTCGGAAAAAATTGAGTTTGTTTGATATGAACCGGATAGGAAAAGGAAGGTGTAAAACAGAACCTTCGTTTTCCACTAATAAAAACAGTAAAATACATTTCGTGATGGAAACAACCGAAAGAGTAATGATTGATCACATTAAACCGTTTTCTATAAAAACTCCAGGGAAACATAAAGCAAAATTATTAATACATCCAAAAGAATGCTACCAAAGAGCAACCATTTTAGAACCTATTAATGTCCAAAGCGAGCCAAAAATAATTAAAACAACACCGAACATTAAAGAGCTTACAACAAAATTCGTAGAATATATTACACTGTTTTGTTTAACAACTAAAAACATAAAATTAATTTCTACATTTAATGGTGAAGATCAGACATTAATAAGCTACCTGGAAGGGGTGAAGAAAACATTTAGAAATAGTTGCAAGCTTATTCCATATTCAAATATTGACATCAAAGAAATCATTACGAAAGTGCATAAAAAAATTATTTTGGCGAATATTGGTTGTTCACAGTTGGACATTATATCTGCATTAAAAATTACGTTTGTTGATGTCGCTTATGGATTAGGTAAAGAAATTATGCGCTTATTAAAGGATAACTCGGATTCTATTTTTATTAAGGATGAAATGATTGATGATGATTGTGTAATAATTGATTTCAAAAATGGTGAGTTTGTTAAATTAATTGAAAAATCTTTTTAAAATAAATTTGTTGAATGATTTAAAGTATATTAATTCATACATATATTTTTTTTATAGAAGTCGATGTTTCTTCTACTACACCTACTTCGCCAAATATAATCCAATCACAAAACCAAATTGAAGAGTCCAACAACCAAATGGATATGCCGATTCTGGTTAATACAAATACAACAAATAATATAAATCCAGATACAGTTTCTAATTTAAACAAAGTATTAACATCAAATCCACAAGTTGTTCAATTGCCAAGTTTGAATGATAAATACTCCAGTTATTCTAGATTGCAAGAACCTCAAACAGTACATTTTGAATATATTAATCAACCTAATAATAACCAGCAAACTGTGAATGGAACTTTTAATCCACATATAGCGTTTAATCAAACTGTTCCTCAACAACAAACGCTTCAACAACAAACACATCAGCAAGTATCGTATCATTTTCCTGAATGTCAACCTCAACGTATCAATGAAGTGGTTTATCAATCTCATACACATAGAAACGTATACAATCAACAATTAGCAGCTTCCTCTCAAAACCAAAACATAACCCAAACAAATCCATTCGGAATGTCTGGTGGTATTGCTGTAAGAAAGGATTTATTTACGTTAAATTCGAGTCAACCCCTTCGTTCGAATTGTACTGCTCCACAAATACGTAAGAAATCCGGTCAGATGCAACGGAGTGTTCGGTCGGTAAGTATAAAATAAAACTAACTAAAATGATGTACTATGCTACTACATACTTATATGGCAGTTAAGTTTATCCCCCTTTTCATGTATTGGACATATGAAGGCAGTCTGCCAATCTGTAGGCATCTTCTCAGTGATGATCACCTAGTGTCTTATTATATTTTAGTCTCTCTATGCTGCTTTTTATTGTTTCCAAGCTCGGCTTACCTTTTTACTGTAAGAAGAAAAGTTTACTGTACAAGTTTACTTTGTCGCGCCTTGTTTTGTTTGTCAATAATCTCCTTGCATTCCTCGTCGTACCAGTCATTTCTCTTTACCCCTTCTAGAGTCCTAACTACCTCTTTAGCGATCTTCTGCAGCATCGGTTGTCCAGCAAGAATCTACTACTCTCATTTCCTTCTCTCCAGCTTCCGCTTCAGCGTAATTTTTTCCTAACTCTAATATATGGGCTTCCATATATTGACTCAATTTTTGTGTATTGTGTTTCTTAGCTTTATCGGCTACTTTCTTTTTATCTTCAGTAATCCTTTCTCGTAGTTTGTTTTTTATAAGGTGGTGGTCAGAGTTCGAAACAGCTTCTCTGTAGCTTCTTACGTCTATGATACTACAATATGATCTGCTATCCACTATCACATGATCAATTTGATTGATTGTTCGTCCATCGAAAGACACCCACATTTCTTTGTGGATAATTTGTGTGGGAATGAGATAGTTTTTACACGTAGATTTTTACTTTCAGCAAACTGTAATAGCATCTCTCTATTGATATTCCTTTTCTGGTTTCGTCCAACTATGGGGTATCACTTGCGTTTGCCCGTCTTGGATATTTTTATGACATTGAACTGCATCAAAGTTTTTAGACAAGGCAGCAAGGTCAAATAAGTTACATGATATGGGATGGTTTCTTTCTTGCTTGTTGACGTATGCTTATATAATCAGCTGGAATGTTTATTATTCTCTCCACGGAGTGAATGAATTTACCTTCGCTTGTATATGGCTAACTACCAAAAATTTTTGTTCTATAGTTACATTATAGCTTATTGCTAAAGTTAATAAAGCATTGGCCATGCCGTATTTGATTTTGATAGCTACAGCCATAATCGTTTCATTCTTCATTTCTACATCTTCGGTTTCATTTCACAAATAAAATGAAACGTTTCTATTTATAATGTTAGAGAAGTAAACATTGTGATGTTATGGTGTTGTTCACTGAACCACTTTGTGTTATGTCAGGTTGTTGGAAAATCATAAACGTAAGTCAGATACAAGACTGGATGAACAGGAAGAAATAAGTTGTATGATTACTTCTAAAACTAAATTTTCTCAACCAACTTTGGGTCGACATAATTCCAGTTCGCTTAGGTTCTTGTTACATTTTGGAATCATTGTGACTTCGGCCGTTTTCCTTGGTTTCTAATTTCCACAACAACATCCTTGTGGCAATAAAGGCAACAACTAGTAGGATCCAATCAAGGTTGTCACTGGGGTGGAGATTCGGCAATTCATTAGGATGGAATTGTGTTCAAGATATTCTGCAAACGCGTTTACTTTTTCCAAACTGTTCTGAGCCCAGGTCTCCTCTTTTCCAAGTATCTGTTAGATTTCTGTTGTTCCCATTTTTAGCTGATCTTCATCGCTCTTCGAAATTAATTCTTTATCCTCTTCTACAATTCGATTGGGAACAAGAGTTGCTTCAACTGAACCATTTAGAATTTTTACAGAAAGTCTGTCGGAAATCACCGAAATGCGTGATATCTAATTGCTCAGACTCACCATCATAATGTTCAGCAGAAGGTTTTATTTAGTACATTTAGATTATTGCCTGAACGAGTGTGTTAACTGCATTTGCGCAAAGTTTGCCTAGAAACTATACATAAAACTGTTCCAGCAATCTATATTTTAAATCTTTCTATTTCATTTCTATTTTCCTGATTTTCTCATCATTTCCATTTGATGTTTTATTATTTAACAGGTGAAATCATCAACGGAAGGTGCTTCTTTCGTTCTTGTTGATGTTTTACCTATTGCACATCCATAACCTTTCTCCAACTACCCTCTGTGTCTTCTATCGTGGAATTGCTTATATTATTTTCCAATCTTGACTTGTAAAGATTCCTAATCGTCTCATTTCTTTTTATTGGTTTTTATTACCATTTGTTCCTCGTGTATTTTGAAATGTATGTATGTAGCAATTCGCAGAAACTGTGATTCTCTGGCTCTGTGTTCTGCTTAATTCACCTCCTTGCCCTTGTAGGATTACAATTAATTTGCAACTGTGCTCATTTACAGATGGACAACCTGAAGAATACTTTGAACACTGCGCCATTATTGTTATGTAGTACTTGCAATATGAGGGCGTTCTATAAATGTTCCTGCAAAAAAAAGATGTATTGTTCATTTAATTGTGAGGTGAGTTGTAAGATATTTTATTTTTTATGCAGTAATTCAGTATTAATTAGCTTTTATATAATATTTTAAGAGTTTTATATGAGTCGTTCACTGCGCAAATCGATTAATTCCGTAAAACGAAAAGTCGGGAAACGCGATGAAATTATGTACATTGTTTTTTTATTGTGTCATCTTTTTTATTACTGGCAGCATGATCTCCGAGCTAATCAATCAAAGACCAACTTGTTCTTTAGAGTTCTTCATCATTTGTATATCTGCAAAAAGCCATAAGAAGTGAACAATGACATTCACAAACATTAGCTGCATTTTCATATGTAGCCAATATTGACTATATCCTTTATTTTACAAACGCACTTCGTTGCACGCATTGTACTTACGAATGATGTTCTAGTAAACTGGCTCCATCACACCTGGTGTCTTGCACTGACCACAACTCGTGCCATAAACCAAACTCTTCATATACCCCTAGAGAAAAAGTTCAATGGAGTCAAATCCGATAATCGTGGAGACCATGCGATTGAACCACCTCGGCCTATTCATCTTTGTCCGAATAGTCGGTCCAGATGTTCCCGAACATGAAGTGAAAATTGATAGAGGGGTAAAATTTTCAAAAAGTGGAGTTAATCGAGTTGTGTAATAAATGGCTCATATAAAAAAAATTAACAATAAATTAATTGATGCATTTTTTTCAGAAAAAGGATTGGATTGCCCACAGATACGAACATATTTATCATTATCATAGAGTGTAATATTAATTTTGTCAGTTAAATAATATTGTTTTGAGAGTTCCTATTTTGTGATTTCTATTTATGTAAGTAGTTTAATGGACTATTTTTATTTTTGAAATATATGAACAGTTTTATTTGTTTTAATGAAAAAATGTTTAAGTTTAAACACAAATGAAGTTTAGTATCATTTAATTATTATTAAAATATCATTACCATTGTATATGTACGTTTACCATTGTGCATAGTAAATTAATTTAAATTCTACCGCTCTATTTAACGGAGTAATATGTTATATATATCATTAGTTTAAGATGATATAAAGAAGTATAGATTTCTTTAGTTTTTACATTGTTATAAAAAATTAAATAAAAATTTTCTACTTAATAGCATATTTTATTACCCGATGGTAATTTTTTTCAACCTCATTAAAATTCTTTTAATAATAATAATGTATTGACTAGAATTACTGCAGATTGTAAACACGTTTTACCTGTAACGGAAACGTGGTTGGGTACAAGTGTGGATTTGGATTATCTCTTGATAAACAATTATATTTTTTGTCATCAGCCTCTTGCTTCGTGCCTCCTTGGGTGGTAGAGTCTATAGATATTTATTTATAGATAATTACATCATGTTATTATGAAGAACACCAATTGGACCGCATTATACATCACTTGACTAAGCGACATTTTATTATCGTTATTACAGATTTACTTGCTGTCTGGTAGGTAAAGGTGTAACTTATCTTAGAAAAAATGGAGAATACCGAAAGACCTAAAATACCATTTGTTTTAAAGAATAAAGCTAAGCGACAACACGTCATACGATTTCAAGTCTGATTTGCATTGTAGGTCTAAGAACCGACTTAGATACGACACCAAGAAATTCTACAATAGAAAAAATAGATGAACCTACAATTTTGAATCGGTGTCGTTTTCTAGATGTTAGTATAAAATTAAAAGTTTGTCTTTTATTTTATATAGAATTTAAGTCTAACTAGTTTCGGTCCTTGGCCATCTTCAGAGACTCTAGAAATAGATTAACATCTCTCATTCTACAAACGACAGCGGTAGATAGCGCTAGTTATCATAAGATATCACTATGTTGCATATTTTTATTGCACTAAAACTGGAACCAACACTAGACCTAGAACTAGAAATATTCGGGTGTAGCCGTGCGTCTGAAGACTAGCGTATAGTGCTAGTTTTACACTAGTACTATCACTAGAACTAACAGCAAGACCTAGAACTAGAATTATTCAGGTTTAGCCGTCTTGAGAGACGTGGGACTAAATCCGAATGTTTCTAGTTCTCGGTCTAGTGTTAGTTCTAGTGGCAGTGGTAACGTTAGTTAGCATCAAATATTACTATGTTATATATTCTTATTGGTTCTAAAACTAGAACGAGAACTAGAAGCATTCGGGTTTAGTCGTGAAAAAAACTTTCAGTAGTCAATGTCAACCTTAATTTTATTATTATATTCGTAATCTTCATAAAATAACCTTTAAAGTGAGTCCAAACTTGACGCATTTATCTCATAAAACCAAAAAGTTCGAACTTTTAATTTTGACATATTTGTTAACTACATAAAAACTCCTTTAAAATGAGTTCAAATTCGACATATTTAACTTTAATATTAATGGAGATACAATCACTTCCGGTTTGAAACGTCAACGTCAATTTTGACATATCTGTCATCTTCATTAAAAAACCTTTAAAGTGAGTTCAAAGATGACGCACTTATCTCAAAAAACAAAAAAGTTAGAATAAAAAACATTAAATCCAAAGTTAGCAACAATGAAGGTAGCAATTCAAGTTTTAAATATTAATACCAACCTTAATTTTATACTACTATTTTTTTTTTACTATATTTTTGTTTTTGTGACAAATATTAAGATATTTTATAAAAATTAAGAATATGTCAAAATGACATTGACATTTCAAACCGGAAGTTCTTATACCTCGAGTAATATTGGAATTAAACGTATCATGTTTGTACTCATTTTAAAGGATTTTTAATGAAGATTATAAATATGTCAAAATTGAGGTTGTCATTTTAAACCTGAAGTTTGTTATCATATAATAGAATTTTTATAACTGTAGTTAATCTAGCACTTTAAGTGACTAACAACTTTTCCGCACTTTCTTTTTATTTTTAACGTTTTTTTTTTGTCATTTCATGTTGATTAAAAAAAAATTGTCGATTGTTAAGTCACATGATGATTCTTGAATTTTTCCCTAGTTTCTTAATATTTCTTGTGTTAAATTAAATTTTAACCTGTAAACTTGTAACACTTCGTCCTTAATTTCATTTTACAACTTTTTAAACTTTAATTTTGTAAATTAGTAACTAATAATCTGATTTCGACTGTGATATGTGATCTTTTTTAACAAACGAAAAAGTAACATGATAAACTTGTTTGTAAAATGGATAAGATGAGAGTTGTTAATCTATTTGTAGAGTCTCTGAAGATTGACAAGGGCCGAAATTAGTTAGACTTAAATTCTATATCAAATAAAAACCAGTTTAAAAGTACAAAACCAAGCTCTAGATCAGTAACAAAAAATATTTCGCGACTCCCCGACCCTTTTTTTCATATATGTTAAAAATATTTAATCCATACAAAAATTTACGATAATTAAATTTAATAATTGTCGTTATTTATGACGACAATTATTTGAAATTTGGGTTTACTGTGATTGAGAATAAACCGTAGTGCGTAATTTGCTTTGAAATTTTGTCAAGAGACCATCGAAGTTGCTACGCTACCTAAACACAAAACATCCTAATGAAAAAAATAAACCCGTGGAATTTTTTGAACGAAAACTAAAAGCTCTTGAACATCAAAAAACTGCTATAGGACAAATGTCCAACCTAAATGAGAAAGCGTTGCTCGCTAGTTATCGAGTAACTTTTCGTGTGGCTAAAGCAGGAAAACCTCACAGTATTGCCGAAAATTTGATTTTACCAGCGGCTTTAGATATAGCAGAGATTATGTTTGGCAAACAAGAGGTCGAAAAGCTCAAAAGTATACCTCTCTCTGACAACACCATTCAACGCAGGATAAGCAATATGGTGACTGACGTTCGTGATCAAGTCATAGAAAAAATAAAGAAAAGTTCTTTTGTGTCCTTACAATTTGATGAATCAACGGATATTACGGGTTGTGTGCAGTTTGTAGCTTTTGTGCGTTTTGAATCCAATGAAATATTAATGGAAGAAATACTATTTTGCAAGGCACTTCCCAAAAATGCTACAGGTCAGTTCTTGCATGACATGTTCGTTGAAGCTACGCAAGATATGAATATCGATTGGGCACAAAAATGCATTGCTATTTGTAGTGACGGAGCAAAAGTCATGACTGGTGCGAAGAGTGGATTTATTGTTAGACTGAAAGAACAAATGTCAAACGCTTGTTGGATGCACTGCTTTCTCCATCGCCAAGCTCTTGCAGCCAAAACCTTGCCACAAGAATACAGTCAAGTTCTAAATATTATTATTAACATTGTAAATTCTATCAAAGGAAAAGCGTTGTAGACTCGATTGTTTCGAATCATTTGTGAAGATATGGGGGCACTACATTGCAATTTGCTTTACCACACAGAGGTTAGGTGGTTATCAAAAGGCAAAGTACTGACCAGAGTTATGGAACTTCGCGCTGAACTATTAGTATATTTACAACAAGCCAAGTCACATTACTCTGAATTCATTTCTGACCCGGAATTCCTTTTGAAATTGGCTTTTCTTTCCGACTTATTTGAGCATTTAAACAACTTGAATAAAAGTCTTCAAGGGCGGGATGAAAATGTCATTACAGCAAAAGATAAACTCCATGGCTTTATAAAAAAAATTGAATTGTGGTCATCATCTATAAATCAAAACAACTTTGATTCATTTTCGTCGACACAGACTTTCATTGAAGAAGTCGGAAGCGAGATAAACATTAACTCATATATATCTGGTATGAAAATGGTGTTAGATAATTTGCAGAAAGAGTTGTGTCATTACTTCTCAGTGCAAGAGATATCGATTAATACTGGGCAAAGATGGATCTTAAATCCGTTGTTAAATGCAGCTATAAATGAGGCAAATTTAGCAACTAAGCTTAAGAATCTGCTGGAATTATCTGCCGATGGGATGTTACACTTGAAGTTCAAGTCTGAAAATTTTGATACCTTTTGGTTAAAAAGAAAAACAGAATACCCGGAATTAACGACCGAGGCTTTGAAGTGTTTGATTCCATTTTCTACCTCGTACTTGTGCGAGTTGGCATTTTCATCAATGGCCCAAATAAAAAGTAAACTAAGAAATCGTTTAAATTTGGAAAACGATTTAATACTTAAAGTTGCAAAAACGGATTCACGATGGGAGAAATTGATTGAACAAACTCAAGCACAACCTTCACATTAAAATGAACGAGTACTCGAAGATTTTATTTTTTGTTAATGTGTTTGTATAAACAACATAACACGTATCATTTTGTTCACTTTTTTTAATCTACCTCCTTGGAATTTATTGATTTTTTTACTGAGTTCACGCGACCCCCCTACAGAGGCTTCGCGGCCCCCCAAGGGGTCGCGACCCACAGGTTGAAAAACACTGCTCTAGATTATTTTCTTCAAAAATTTTTACATGAAGCATCATTTTGACTCTAGTATTTGTGGTTAAATATATGCCACGACTTACAGAAACAACATCAAACAATTTTCGATAGCTTGAACCTGTCCATTCTGAGAAGTCTTATATTTTTAGAGAGATGAAAACGAAAATTTCCTTTTTGTCAACATTATTCATTTGTCGCTTAGTCAAGTGATGCATAACGCGGTCCAATATGTTATATGTTTTCATTTGATTATTTTTTATTTATCGTTTTCATAGTAACAGAAAAAATATAACATATCATCTAAAAAAACTTGATAAAATAACGCCACAAATATTCCCCTTTCCATTGGAATTTATTACACCGATGCTTCCAACGATGCAATTGAAGCGACGTTAGAACAATCAATCAATAACATTTCACAATTAATTGCATTTTTCTCAAATAAGCGTCCCCCCTAGTCAATTAAAATATTCAACTTATGATCGTGAACTTTTAGCTATTTATTTAGTTATTAAACATTTTCGCCATTTCTTAGATGGTGATCAGTTTAGAATTTTCACAGACCATAAACTTTTAACCTTATCTTTTTCCTCTAAAACAGAAAAAAGTTCTTGGACAACAGATATTACATTAAAGGTGAAAACGATATTGTTGCTGATGCTCTGTCAAGGTTAGACAACAATATTGATTCTTTTGAATAATTTGAACTGAACCTTCGCATTTTGCAACAAGCCCAAACTACAGATAAACAACTCAACCTGCTTAAAGCTCAAAATTGTAATCCTAATTCTAAATTTCGTCTAAAACAACAAATAATTCCATTTTCTAATATTCCAATTTGGTGTGAAATTTCTTCCCCTTCTTATCAACGTATTAATTATACGTACATTCTAGATAAATTTCGTCATTCGATTTTCACTGATTTACATAGTATTTCTCTTCTAGGTATAAGAGCTTCTAAAAAATTAATCAGTACAAGATATTCATGGGTTCATATAAATTAAATTAAATGTTAAATTTCGAAAGTCCAAAGACATACAAAACCTTCAATTATGAAGATTGATATTCCTAAAGACCGTTTTGAACATATCCACGTTGACATTGTAGGTTACCTTCTTCTTTCTGGTGGTTGTACTTACATTATAACAGTAATTGAAAGATTTACTAGATTTAAAGAAGCTGTTCCTCTTTTATCAATACCTACATCAACTATTGCTGAAACAACCGTTCTTACGTTTTGGAATTCCTCACTCAACATAATCAATTTGAATCTTAATTACTTAAAGAATTTAATAAATTTTTTGGTTCGTTTCAAATCCATAATTCAACATAGCATCCTCAAAGCAATGGTATTGTCGAAAGATTTCATAGAACTTTAGGAACTGTTGTAATTGCTACGGGTAATACAACTCATTGGAAAGACGAATTAGTAAAGACCATAAAAGAAGATTTAAGTTGTCCATCGGTTGAGTTACTTTATGGTCAACTACATCATTGGTGTTGATGGCAAATTGGATTTTAATGCTAATTTGGTGCCACTTTTAGATCTTCATATTTCTTTGATTTCGATTAGGTATACAGGTGTCCCGTATCTTCCGGATCAGAGCATTATACGGTTAAAGGATATAATATTCTGAAGCGATCGTGGGAAATAGGTGAGTTTCGTGTCGTGTTCGTTACAAAGACACTTAATGGACTCTATAAGTTAGGTTTTTTAGTATTTTTAAGATAAGTTTTAAGGACCACATAAGTTAAGATTTTTAGATATTTAGTATTCTAAAAATGCGCTTTATAGCCACATTTTCTTTGTTACAGACCCGATAAGGTGGTCCCCTAATTAGGGGATGCTTTCAGAAGGGACCAATTTACGACCCATAGTTTAGGACACATTGTGCCCCTCAGGCGCCCGTGGCGTCGTCTTCGCCCCACCAAAAGTTGCATTCAAGGGCTCCGCTGTCCTATATAACCCTCGACCGTAGCATTCTTATGATCATTCTAATTCTAATACTAAGTCTAGTTCCATAATACTATTCTATATCCCTAATTCTAAGTCCGTATTATACTATATTCACGTTCATCGAAATTGTACCAAGTTTGTAAATTAAAAATTGTACTTTTGTGTACCGCCTTCATCGATGTTGTGTATCCTTACTTAAATGTTGTAACGTCGATATTTAATAATATAGTTATTTCTTCGATGTGAAGGGCAATTTATTAAATTAAACAACTCTTCTTCTGTTCTTGATTTTAGTATAATTTTATTTAAGAGACGACGATGACGACAGGTAACAATTTGTTCTAAGACTAACTGATCGACTCGGTCTAACAGACACCACTGACTTGACTTTTCGACTGCTCTTAGTGAAGTGTACTTAACGACTGTTCTTAGTGAACTCGACTTATATAACGACTGTTCCTAGTGAACTCTGTTTTTACAACTGTGCTTCCTACGGAAAATATCATATAACTAAGTATGTTTCCATCTGTTTCTGGATATACACAGAGACAAGGAGAATTAGAGGTTGTTCCCATCTATTTCCGTCCCCTGATATGTTTATTATTCACACATGTCTCTGGTGGTTGTTGGTTAACTACAGAATCATTACTTTTGATACATTATTATATTGTAAACTTATTATATTCTTATTATTATAAACATAAATACTACGTGAGCATTACTACGTAAACGGGTGGTACCACAACAGTACGACATAAAGGATTATAGCTAAGAAAACTGTTGCTTATCAATTAGTCGTCGATCGAGGTATCCAACATTTTGACTGAAGATAAAGTTGTAACTTCGAAACCGGTACCGATTTATATTTTCAAATAAACGCAAGTAAAAAGTTTTAGTCAAAATTTTTTTCAGTTTTTGTTATGGTTATACCTCAAATTGGAGCACAGAAATATTTAAAATTAGTAAAATTCATCTCACAAACCCGACGATGTATACGATTAAAGACTTGAAAGGTGAGGATATATTGGGGGCATTCTATGAAGAAGAGTTATTGTTAATTAATACACGTTAATTAAGATAATACATTAAACTTAATACATTTATGTCCATCGACTAAACTATCGGTCGACTAAAAATCGACCGTGTGTGCCTACCCTAAATTTTAAAATGAATTAACTTAATTTGCATAAATAATAATAACTTAAGCTTCATTAGATTGTGTAAAGGAATCTACCTAGAATCGGTAAATTAAGACATTTTAAAACTTTGGCAATCGTCTCATAGAGGGTACTTTTTAAAATTATTTTTTTATATAAGATAAGAAAAGGTAAAGAAAAAAAACTGTTATAATGTGTATATTCTAATGTATAAAACTAAGGTATTACATAATAAATATTATTTGAAAATAAAGCAAAGTAACTAATACGGGGAAAGAAACCGATGTAAATCCTAAACCGCAGCTACTAGCGCTAGTGCCCTTCTCGACGCAGGTGGCACCATCTAGCGGACGACTTGAGCGTAACGCTAGAGTTTTCCAGAACTCTCCTTGTATAACTACTCACGGGAAATCCTGTACATGGTGAATATTACAGAACTTTGCATATTTTTACTACAGATGGTATCAGATCTGAAAAAATGCTTATTTTAATCAAAATTTGTCCAAACCCTCAAATGCTGAAAAAAATGGAAGTTCTAAGAAATAACATTACTAAATCGAAAAACATCACACGACTTGATAGTAATCTCTCGGATTCTAATGAAATTAATAAATTTGTTATTGCTTCTTCTCCATACAACTTTCAGTTAGATGCTAGTGAATTATAAAACACACTTAAAAAATACTATTGAAACTACTTTTCCTTTATAATCTTATTTATGAGCCTTGTTTGATGATGAAGAATGCGGAGAGAATAACAAGGATTCAAGAATCTTGTCTCAGATTTATTTATTGTATGCGTCGTAATAAATGGGCCAATGAAAATTGGTTAAATATGGTAGAAAGACGTAGACTTCATATTCCTTATCGAATAATTTTTATTATCACTAACTGCAGGCCATCTTACCTATATGAAATCATCAATGCGTAGAAACATTAGATTTCCATTCCAAAACATAGTATGCAAGCGTTGAAACATTGCTTTTATTATATGGTTGGTTCGTTTTTTAATAACCTTTCTATTTACTACACAGATTACAGCTTACAATCATTTAACAGCACTAGTGTAAGCGTTTAGAAAATAAATTTTTCTTAACTGTAATTGTTTATCTTTTGTTATTTAATATTATTATATTATACAGATATGAAATGATTTATTTCATACAAAGGTTGTGTATCATTGTGTATCACGAAGAATTATCAAATGGTCTAGGAGATATTAAAATGTAAACATTTAAAAAGGCATTGGCCTCCCCCTCCCTTATTATAATAAATATGAGATATGTCACGAAACAAAAGCTATGCGGTACTTTCTAAGCTGTCAAATAATGCCAAATTTATAGCCCATCATCTAACTTTCTGAGATAGCGGAAATTTTATGTTTCTCTATGACAGTTACACCGCTTAGCGGTCGACTTACGAACTTCAAAACAATTTTCAGCTATTTCTCTTGTCACCAATATGCACCAATATATCACAGCAAAATATTACAGTTTAACACAAACCTATGCAAACATTATACACGTACCCAACGTAGCATTGATAAGAATATGCCAGGAATCCTTTTGGGATCACCAAAGGTTTGTGGGGAGTACAAGACCCTGTGTTAAAATCGGTTCAAGTTTTGCATCACGTGCACCAGACTATGTCACATGTACGTGGAGAGCAATCTTAAGGGCAAGTGGCCATTTAACACGGCACATACAATGAAGTTCGAAGGTCAGAAGCGCGCTGGATTTTGAGGTTGATAGACTAATAGACTTAAGTAAATTTCGACAAAAACAGTTTCCAAAATTGCTATATTGCCTCAGTAAACCTTCGAAAAAAGAATGTTCACCTTATTTCTATGTGAATCGCCATAGATCCCCACAACCTCCATTATATTAATCTTGCTGAGAAACTGGTTAAAAACAAGTATAACATCAATTCTGAGTAGGGAAAAGACTGGAACGCCAAAACATCACCAAGAATAAACCAACAGATCCTCCTCACCAAAAATTAAAAGGATTTCGACTTTCTCACCACCTTTGGAAGAACCACAACAGAGTATGTACGGTACTTGGAATCTGTAGTGATAGCGTTAACAAATGGAGAGTGCTGCCATCGCCTCAATGTGACTGCGAAGCTCCAAAATAATCTATTCAGCAAATTGTGGGGTGCTGCCGTATTGAATCTTATCCTAACGCTGTGAGGAACTTAACTCTCCTAACTCTTCATGATCCTAACTCTTTGATGCTAAACTTTGCAAAAACTTTTAATGGCTAGCCGAATTGGATGTAAAATTTACCAATAACAACCAAAACGTAGGTTGTACTTTTTAATGACTGTCATTCTATTCATTTTTTGTAACTTACCTACTATCGTATTGCGTGTCTTATATGCCATACGCTAAATAAATTAATCCGAAATTGTTACAAACTACAACAACTCAAGACGACATTTTCTGAAAATAAGGCGAGAATTCAAAAAAGATAATTCTTGTGCGCCAACTTATACTATATTAAGACGGTGGCCAAACTGCGGCTCGCGAGCCACATGCGGCTCTTTGCAGGATTATTTGTGGTTCTCGATAAATGTACCCAAGTACCCTTTTAATATATACGTATTTAATTGCGGCTTGCAAAAAATTTCAAATTGAAAAATGGCTCGGACTATCAAAGAGCTTGGCCATCTCTGCTATATTATATACTTATATTATACATGTATTTATAGATCTATTCCGTTCCATGTGCCCTCTACTAATTCTTCTTCCTTCGCTGTTTAAGTCCCTTTTGTCCACCCCATTTTATTGTTGAAACTCAAAAGCAAAAGACAATACTTCATATTAGAAATGTCGTTTGATTTTCGTCTCCTCAATTACTGTATTCTTCCCCGCCGTCCATCTCCTCACGGGTTTTCCTACTCCTACCTTGAAAACGCATAAGACAAAGAGTACAGATTAATTTTTTTAAATTGATATACATTACAACGTACTTGAATGAGATGGGAATATCTACTCTGAATATATCCATCGCTTAATCTTTCCTCCATTATTACTGCCGGGCATATATGTTCGTCCCTATTATGGTTTGGTTGTAAATGTTTCAATATTATACCTTCTCTTTCATAATTCTTGCGATTTTAACCATTTTAGCAATTAGGAATACTTGCAGTTCACACTTTAGCACTACCAATAAAAGTCTTATTCCAAAAGCCCTTCCCCACCGAGTTACACCCCTTTAAAGTTAAGGGAAAAAAATTGTTTTTATTTAATAAATCCACTATGGAGGAATCTCTACCAATGAAATGAATATCTGCCAATGAAATTTGGCAGATAACTATTACTAATAAAATGACACTTTTTGACGATTTTTATAATCCTAAAATGTTATTACAAGGCTTAATAAGCGAAACATATGTCGTGCTGATTGAAAAATTAAATAAATTTTACTCGTTGTGGACTTCTAGAGTTTTTTACATTAGTTATTACAAGGGGTTGAAAAAATCCACCCCTATAATACTATACATCAGAACTTTTTAATGCGTCTATATTTTTCTATTTAAAAACTTGTTTTAAATAGTGGAACTCAATACGCAACTTTTTATCTCTTAACATTTTCTCCTAAAATCGTTAGTTTGTCCATAAAAAAAATAAAATAATACTCAGACCTATTTGACATTAAACTTTGTAGATGATTATCCATTTTTTTTTTCACCAAACGTGATAAGTATCAAAAAACGATTTTTACTGTGGTGAATTTTGTTTAATTTATTTGTCTTTACCGGTTTCGTTCACTGAACATCATCAGAAGGCTTGTCATAGGCTAGAAGAATCAATATTACCATTAATGATTTTATGGAAAGTTAAAGCATCACGACATGAACGACGCTGACGGAGCGATAAGAAGTTGAAGGAGGCACAAGCAGATACGTAATCAATGTAAGCGATGTTGCCTTTAAAACATAAATACTTTAGGAATTTCTTTTGAATCCTTTCAATTCTGGATATATATGTTTGATATTGCGGAATCCAAACGGAGCTGCACAAGCTTAAAACGCTATGCACATACGCAAAATACAATGTTCTTATGGCATAAATATTTGTAAAATTTTGCGTGACTCTTATAACGAAGCTAAGAATGCGCCAAGTCTTAGCAACAGCTCCATCAACGTGGCCTTCAAACGTTAGTATGTATAACATTCGCGTACATAATACATATAAATTATAATACATAGTAATAATAGCTGTTCTATTTTGTATTGATAAATTTCTTCTTTAGTTCTTCGTGCCTTAGTCGTATTGGTTTATTTATGTTATAGCATATAGGTCTTCATTACTGATATTGTGCACAAGATTTTTCGGGTGTCGGATTTTAGTTATTATTCTTATGCACCTCCTTCTGCTTTATCAATGAATCGTTAGTCTTTTATGTCGAATTAATTGTCAGTGAGATTTTGAGACATTGATGTGTATCACGGCGTTTTTGTAGGTGAGTGTTCGGAAGTATTTGGCTCTTCTGATTTGTCTCTTTTGGTTTTGTAATGCTTGGATAATTTTAGGCCATTATGTAAAATTATTCCCAAGTATTTAACTGATGGAGATGGTTTTATGCATAAGTTGCCAGTATTCACTGTTGGAAAAAATGTTTATACAAATGCAGTAGTTTGGAACTATGACTTAGCATTTTCCTGGATTGGGAGTATGTCTCTATTTATGTAACCATTTTAATGCTTGGTTATATAGAGTTTGTAAGTTTGATCTGGATCTTCTGCGTAGATGTCGTAACAGTAGAATGCGTAGTTGTATGAGGTGGGAGAAAGGGGGAATCCTGAGGAACGCCTAGTTTGGGTACCTCGATGTTAAAAGAAACGGAAAGAAAATGTGTCCTCAATCGCTACATGAAACGTTCTGTTTTTAAAAATTCGTAGTTGAAAATAATTAAGTTTCTTTTGATATCCATTGTTTCTATGTTGAATAATAATCCCATATGCCAAACTGTATCGAATGCTTTGTTAATATTCAGGAACAAAGCAATTGTTTTCTTAATTAATTTTTGTTACCGTTGGATGTTGTTAAGTAGCATAATTAATGGATGTATACTGGAGTTGTTTGGTTTGAAATCAAACTGGTAAAATGAAATAGAGTTAAGGTAAATGAATAATCGTTGGTTTATTATACTTTTAAAGATTTTGCCTATGACCGGAAGAAGTATGATTGATCTAGAATTGTTGGGTAGATGATGTTCTGAGTCGGGTTTAGGGATTGCAATTATGCTACTGGTATTCCATTTATTTGGGATTTGATCGTATTTGGGTCTCGATTTTAAACAATAATTGATAGTTAAACTAAAACTAGAATTAACACTAGCACTATCACTAGAACTAACACTAGACCTAGAACTAGAAACTTTCGGGTTGGGTTGGGTTGGGTTGGGTTGGGTTCAAAAAACGGACGTTTTTTGAAAAAATACAGGGTGTCACACAAAAAACGCCCCAAGCTATAACTCTGTCATTTACATTCCGATTTTCATGAGCGGGGTCAAATGAAATGGTTTCATGAATACCATGATTCATGCTAGACATAAATTTTTTCCAAGGCCATCTACAATTTTAAGCGATTATTAACTTTTGCTTTACAAATTGCTCTATATATTTTTCTTTACGTCATTGGATAGAGATTGTTTTTCTGAATCCACTGATGTACAATACATCCATTTTGAATATAATTTTAGCAGAGAAAAGACACCTGTATATAGAGGTTGCCATACAAGAACGCCGCAAGCTGTAACTCTGTCATTTACCTTCCAATTTTCATGACCCAGCTATCAAATGAAATGGTTTGATGAATACTATGATTCATGCTACAAATAAACATTTTCCAACGCCATCTTCAATTTCAAGCGATTAACAACTTTTGATTTTCAAATTGCTCGGTATGTTTTTCATCACGTTATTGGATAGAGATTTTTTTTCTGAACCCATTGATATACAATAGATTAACATTAATTGTAATTTTAGCAGAGAAAAACAATTAAAACATTTTCCGAACATTGTCTCTAGTGTGCCATAGAAAAAAATAACGGGCAAAACTGATAACAGTCATTAAATGTTATTTCAATGCCCGAAGCAGTTGTAAATGATACTTATAAGTTGTTTTTTTTTATTTTTTCCCATGGCACACTACAGTATACCACAAGTGACTTTAAGAAAATGTTCGGAAACTATTTTAATGTTTTTCTCTACTACAGTTATAATTAATGTTGATGTATTGTACATTCATGGATTCAGAAAAAAAACTCTATCCAATAACGTGAAGAAAAACATACCGAGCAATTTGAAAATCAAAAGTTGATATTCGCTTTAAATTCAAGATGGCGTTGAAAAAAAATTATTTGTAGCATGAATCATAGTATTTATAAAACCATTTCATTTGATACCTAGGCCATGAAAATTGGAATGTAAATAACAGAGTTACAGCTTGGGGCGTTTTTTGTGTGACACCCTGTATTTGATGTTTCGGATGCCATGTTGCAACCTTCTTCAGAAACAAGTTCGAAGTGTTTCTAGTTCTAGTGATAGTGCTAGTGTTAGTTCTAGTTTTAGTTTAATTAACACCGGCCGTGAAAGCCTTCGTACTTATAATAATTGATAGATTTTCGTGTGAATTTGTGTGTGACAGATTTTTATAGAGGTATAGCAATTTATTTAGTAAGACTTGAAAATTTAAATTAGAAAGGCAATAGACAACTCCCAATACAAACACTAAACTTAATCTTTTAAGTAACTCGCTCTAATCTAACAATTCCTTCGCGACATACACCGCCACATCTTCGCCTCTACGTTTCCTGTCCTTCTTAATAAGAAAACAATTACGTGAAGTACTCCTTCACTTAACCCCTAAACACATAATTTTATATATCACGTCAGAGAAGAACACCACAGACGACAACAATGATCGTATGTTTAAATAGTAAAAAAAAATTTTGCTAAATTTTACCATTTAAATGAGTCTCAAAAATTTTTAAGTAAACAAATAACAAAATCCATTTACCATTTACTTTAAATCCATATTCCCAAGAATTCTATAGGTTAATCCGATTCAAAAGAATTTATGAACTTTTTAATTCAATGATGTGCTAAAATCCAAGTTTGATGGTCCATCGTCAGTATTTCATAGTAGATAAAACTCAAGTTATAATAGTTAAAACGATTAAAACCATAAAACACCCCCTTAAAACAAGAATAGATAACAAATTTCATTTTGAAATTAAAACTAACCTTAAACTTAGAATTTGAATACTTCCTTTTTGCTTCCATTTTCATTTATTTTCATTGCCATTTTGGAATGGCATTTCAAACAACATCAGCGAACTCGTAATGCTTGTTTGCATATAACAAACACGTTCTTTTCTTGGGATCACCGCAAGATCACTTCGGTCTTCTAACATCCCGGAAGTCGAGCCTTCAGCAATCAATACATGCTCGATTCGCATGCGCCACCCTAGCTACGAAATTAGAGGCTTCCGCAAATTCCAATAGTATAATTAGATTTTCCTTTTCGGAAAATATTGCTATTTGAATATTAATTTTTGTGGAAAATAAAAATAAAATTAAATTACATACTTTTTTATAAGGTGTTATTTAATTGCAATTCCGAAGATTCTATTTGGGAATGTTGGAACGAAACTAATTTTCAGAGGGTAATGCATTAAACCGCGACGACAACAACAACACTTTCTATTAACCCATTTTGATTCAGCAAGTGCAATATCGAGTCAATTTGCAGGCGATCGTATACGGTTCAATTTTCACTTACAATTATTAACAAAACGATTTGTCTAGAAAACGATTGTTTTCAATGAAGGTTTGCTCTAAGAATGTGATTTGTTTTCAATTCAAGTTCTAATCCATTTTTATTGTCAAAGATAACAAAAGCGTTTTTAATGCTACCTTATTGTTTGTTGTGTTATCATTTAAGCTTATTAAATAAAACAAATTAATAATAAGCTCAGATACAGATATCATTTACATTCCTATGACACCTTTCATAATTATGTGGGTAATTCACGCTGTGAGTAAAATAATAATGAAATGAAGCAATATAATTTTTTTTGCCTGCTTATATAAATATACAATTTATAATAATTTGAAAGTTATTTCATAGTTTTTAGATGATAATTACATATAGGAGAGGGCTTAGAACAGAGCCGCGGCACTCCATATTTAACAAGTTTTTTGCCGCTTGCATACCCACCACACACCCTGTATTGATATCGGTTTTTCAAGTAATTCGTAAAGATAACCGGTGCCGGTCCAATCGCCCCTATGCTCTTCAGACGATTCAACAGCAGCTCATGATCAACCACATCAAATGCCTTACATAGGTCCAAAAATACAGCCAAAACTTTTCGTCCAAGATCCACATTATCATAAACAAACTGCATTCATTACTGTTCCTATTCATCTGTTACTATTCATTACTGAAGTTATTGCACTTTGTGTACTTTTTTTTAGGAAACATTGCTGACTCTCCGCTATAAGACCAATATGATTTAAAAATTGCAGTAATCTATTTTTCAGTACTAGCTCGTATATTTTGGCAAAAGCAGTTATGACTGATATGGGCCGATAATTGGTTGCTTCTCCTTTCAGACCCTTCTTGAATATCGGTGTTATCTTTACAATCTTTAGTTCTTCCGGGAAATTCCCCTCCTGGTTCTATTAATAAGACTAGATAGAATCGGTGAGTGTACCTCTTTCAAACATTTAACAACTTTAGGCTTGATACCATCATGACTTGGAGCTGAATTAGTTTTAAGTGTTGTTATTATAATAATAATAATAATAATAATGCCTTTATTAATAACTCGCAAAAAAAAGGAAAGAAAATAATAATACACTCTTAGAAAATAGACTTATTTTCTGGACGAAGTTCAGTTTGGTTATTAACCAACTGCTCTTCCACTTAATTCAGAATATATAGAAAATATATATATAAAGCAAAAATGAGAATGTTGTTAACAATACTAATAAACAAATGAAAAAAAAACAAAATACGACGACATGTCAGTATAAAGCGCTACATCAGTAACTCAGAATATAATAAAAAAAAATCATGATGACTCAAGCAGGAGGGAGGATTTTAATTTACTCTTGAACGAAATACAGTTCAATCCTATAAGGTTCATAGGTAGATCATTGTACCTTTTAGCTATCTGGTAGGAAAAGGATCGGTGCGAGGCGCGGCGTGGTACCGTCAATACATCTTGCCTCCTTATATTAATGTTATGGACATCGCTTCTGAAAGATAGGCGTTGCAGCAAGTAAGGAGGCCGCTGACTTTTAATAATTTTATAATAAACGGAAGTTGCATGCAGTTTACGTCTGTTCTTCATGTTCAACCACCCAGTTTTTGCCAACTTATGACTAATATGGTCATATTTACGAATTCCGTAAATAAACCTCAGACAACCGTTCTGGAGGTTCTGGATACGACGCCCACTCGCCTCCGTTAAATTTGGACCATAAACAACGTCGCAGTGATTTAATTTGCTTAGAACCAAGCTATCACACAGCATAATTTTTAATTTTTTACTTAAGACATCCCTATGAGCATACAAGAGACGCAGGGCGCCATACCCACCCCTCAAGCACCTGGCCACATGCTCCTCAAACCTCAACTGATGATCCAATGTGACTCCTAAAATTTTTATATTATCAGAAACAGTAAGAGGTTCGCTATCCACCACCAATTGACCGGATATCAAAGGCTTAATCGCTCTCCTTGTGACACTACCGCAAAACAGAAGAACAGAAGACTTAAATGGATTTAGCACAAGTTCATGGCGTTTCGCAACATCAGAAAATAATGATATATCTGAGTTAAATTTTATGCAGGCATCAACCCAATTATTTCTATTAAAATTCAGCAGAATTATTAATAATCAATAATCAATAATTATTAATCTTTGTTATTCAAGAGGACCTCACGAGAGATAAATATCAATTACTCAAGAGGGCGCGGGAGATCGTTGGTAACAAAAATGCGTGGACTAGAGACGGTAGGGTCTTTATAAATCGCAATAACTCTGTTATATTAATTAAATGTGCCAGGAACCTCGAAGAAATACCTTCTCATTCTAATGCCGATAGGTTAAGCTTGGCTTAGATTGTTTTTTTGTTGTTATTCAAAACCTTACCTATCGCCTTTGCCTTTTTTATCTCTCGGTTATAAGCTTATATTGTTATTGTTATTATTGCTATTATTTTTTTTTTTTTCTTTTCATTTATTTTCTGTTCAATTATTTAGTTTTGTAGCACGCGCGCGGACAGCTTTCGCTTTGTTTGCTCAGACAGTTGATCGCTTTTTTTGCTTCTGCTGTTTCTTCTTTTTGTTTCCTTTATTTCTGTTTCTTTTGTCTTTTTGTGTCTTATTTTGTTTTGTCTATAGACTGTCACTTATAGTTTTCAGTTAAAATGAAAATAGTTCACTTAAATGTTCGATCTTTACCGGCACATTTCGCGGCAGTAAAAGAATTAATTTTGGGAGAGAATATTGATTTATTTACCTTTTCTGAATTATGGATTTACCCTGATACCGAGATTTCAAATTATTTTATAGACGGTTATCACTCCGCCTTTCGTGGTCGTATTCGTGGCGTAGGGGGCGGTGTAGGTATTTAGTTGAAAAATTTTTATAACTTCAAAATCTTGTGTGAGACTGCTACCGGGGTCTTGGAAAGCTTATGGATTGAGGTGCGTGCCGATGCTTTTTCATTGATTGTTGGAACATTATATCGCCCGGGCGGTTCTGTTGGTGAATTTTTGTCTGAATTTGAAGATATTTTATCCGTGTTGGTTCCTCAGTCAAATCAGTTTATTTGCCTGGGTGACTTTAATATTAATGGTTTTGATATTGATGGCGTTTATGGCAATCGTTTTTTGCCTACAATTCAGCAGTTCCAGCTCAGACAGATAATAACGCAATCAACTAGATCTACTCAAGTAACTTCTACACTAATTGATCATATTCTTGTTCATGATGATGTTTCTTTTTCTGATTCTGGGGTGATGCCTGTTCACACTGTCTCTGATCACTGTATGGTTTTTGTTCGGGTTAATGTTGAAAGTGGGTCTAGTAGTTCTCCTGAGGGTTTTACTTATAGGGATTTACGGAACTTTAATCATGAAGTATTTGTGCGTGATCTTATTTCTTTACCTTGGTATTAATTAATACGTTTGGAGGATATTAATGACAAACTCTCTTTTTTTAACAACGCTCTGGTAAATCTCTATGATACTCATGTGCCTTTACGGACTATTACTAAGCGAAAAAAGTACTGTCCATGGGTAACTGACAATGTTAAGCTTCTCATGACATTGCGCAATGAAGCATATGCCAGATTCCGGGCTAGCGGCAACCCTGAACATTTTGTTTATTATAAACAGTTGAGG
>NW_019280956.1:38628-57467 GCF_000648695.1 Onthophagus taurus
CTGGTCAAAATCAGATGTATAAATAGAGAACAATAGTGGCCCCAAAATGGACCCCTGAGGGACTCCACGAGTAACAGACAGAGCGCTCGACACTTGACTATTAATCTTCACAACCTGAGACCTGTCCGACAAAAATGACTTTATCAAAATTGCAGCTTGATTTCCAAGACCAAAATAATTAAGTTTAGATGCAAGTATATTATGATTTATTGTATCAAATGCTTTGGTGAAGTCCAACGATAACAAAAGTGCGGCTTGCCCGGCCTCTCTAGAAGCAAATACATCATCAGTAAGGTTCAATAAAGCTGTTGCGCAGCTGAAACCCGAACGAAACCCAGATTGTTGATCTGGCAGTATACTATACCTTTCGCAGTGTGCTCTAAGTTGCTTTTCCAAGACTCTCTCTAAAATTTTTGACATTACTGGGAGGATACTGATCGGTCTAAAATCCCTTAGGGCAGAAGGGGAAGATACTTTAGGTAATGCAATTACTTCAGCCATTTTCCAGGCATCCGGAAAAACTGATTGATGAACAGCAGCGTTTATTACGTGAGTAATATAAGGAATGAGAAAAGGGGTACACAAGTCAATCATCCAGATTGAGATACCATCAGAACCCACCGCTGCAGTTTTAATGTTATTAATTATTATAGATACTTCATGTTCATCAACAGGCATAAAAGCTTGCATTATCTGCACTCTAGGGTTTACATTATTTTGATAAAATATGGGTAATTCGGGATCAGTCTGGATATAAAGTGAAGGATCACCGTGAACAAAATAATTATTTAAATCGTTTGGAAGAAAAATGTTAGGCACTTTGTTATCGATTTCTTTATTTATATTTAGAAGTTTAATCTTTCTCCAAAGATCCAAAGATATGCCATAGTATGCCTTCTTTTCAGCCCGCACCGTTGATGTTACCAGATTGCGATGCAACTTGTATGAAATCATCATTACTTGATCTGACGTAGAATATTACAGATTTGTTTCGGGTCCTCCGTTTCTGAATTATCTTTATCCAAAATTTTATGGATTCGTTCTTGCTTATTATTTATCATTATTGAATCATTTATGACCTTCCATTGCTTTCGAGCGGAATCTTCAGCATTATTAAATTTGTATTCCATGAATCGTTTTTTATTCATTATGACCAACTTCTTAACATCATATCTAAGTGTTTTAAAAGCTCACCTGTGAACCATCCCTCTTCAAGGTTAGTTGTTAAATTCCTATCTTTTGTTACTGTTACCTTCTTTAAACCATCTTGAATGCAATCAGCGACAGTACTGAATGTCATCTGTTCGGTTTTCAATGATTTAAGCTCCATTTCAATAACTCTGGTTAATAATACCTAAGGTATACCTTTGCTTCTCCACGCGTACACCTGCACAGTTAAGCGTAGTTTTCAGCAACATATGATCGCTTATATGGTGCGAAAGAAGCTCCAAGTTTGGGTTACAATCAAAATTTGTGATTACGTGATCGAGTATGTCCTAGGATCCACTCTTATAGCATATTCAGTATCTATCGTGTTTATTATTTTATAACCATTCATCTGTAACATACTAATATATTCCCGAACAATGCTTGTGTTTTGTTCCAAAGAGTTATGTTGAAATCTCCTATACAAATAGTATTTATACGTCGTAATGTCATTTCGAGCGCATCCATGAAAGGCCAGAAAGATGAGCCCGGCTTTTTGTAGACTCCGTACTGATTATATTATGAAATGTAAGTCTAATTGATAATAAGTTGTTACCATCCGTGTTTACAGAAGAGACCAGTTCATGGGGACAGTTGCTTCTTGTCAATATTGACACAACCCCTTTCTGTCCTCTCTACACACATGAGACCTCATATAACTTGGAAACTTCAAAGTCATAGCCTCGTCATCATACAGCCAAGTTTCAACAAGAATTAGTACATCAGCTTTATGTTGCATCAAAATGACATCAACTTCATTGATTTTGTGTCTTAGGCTTCTTATATTACAGTATACTTTTAGTTTACATTCAGAATTACAGTTCAGTTTTTTGGCTTTGGGAGATCTTCAATAGTGTTGAAAATCAATTTGGCAGAATTCTCAGAAGATCTCTGATGAGGCTACTTTCTACTTGAATGGTAAGGTTAATAGGCACAATTGCCGTTATTGGAGTGACGAAAATCCACGTTTAATAAGAGAAGATCATATTCAGAGACCGCAGAAAATTAATGTATGGGCTGGTATTATGGGAGAGAAGGTATATTATATATTATTCCATTTTTTATTAACGGAAATTTGGACGGAGATAGATATATGCAACTGTTAGAAAATCAAATGGTTCCAAGTGTACGTGCCGTATGCCCTAACGGTATTGACAATAAGTGGTTCCAACAAGATGGTGCTCCTCCACACTTTAGTCGCACAATGCGAGACATGTTAAGCCGCACGTTTCCAAACCGTTGGACGGTAGAAGAGGTGAAATTGAGTGACCACCACGATCTCCTGATCTAACACCACTTGATTTTTTCTTTTGGGGGTTTCTGGAAAGTAGAGTGTATGCAACAAAACCAGAATCAATAAATGATTTGGAAAATCGCATACTTGAAGAAACTACCAATATCACTAGGGATATGCTCCTGATGGTTCAAAATTCGATTTATGAGCATTTGGGTCATTGCGAGAACGAAGAAAGTCGGCAATTTGATCATTTGTTATAAAAATTGTAATAAACGTACAAAAAATAATAAAACATTTTATTTTCCCATTTGTCAACCCCTCATAATTCTTGAAAGAATTATATTCTTTTTTCACTACCTTTAAAATAAGGTAAAACTCGACAGGGATTGCTATTTAAAAACGTAGAGGAGGTCATCCCCTAAAAAACTCCACATTGCATGGAAGTTCTAAACTATCTAAGAATGTAGTTTTTATGACTGTTTAGTGATCCCCAAATTTTCAAATTTTTTCAATATTCAAATCTTTGTGAACCCTGTCAAAAAAATGAGCATCCCGAAAAGGGGACTTGTTGTTAAGCCAATTAAAAGCAGTAATTTTAATTCAAGATCCCATGTAGATTTAATTGATATACAATCACATGCAACAAAATGAGCCGAAGAGGTTGATTATCATATTCTGAACGTATTTACAATTTTTGCAGTGGCTTACATTTTCCAAATCTACAATGGTTATATGCTAATCGACACAGTTATTGAAGAAATGTGTGATGAACTTAAAATCGTTCATGGAAAACCGAGATACATCCAATCAAAAGGTTCGGTTGAGAGAAGCTTTCAGGACATAGAAAATATGTTGTCTGCTAGGTTTGAAACAAATGACCAAAAAGAATTAAATTTATCCAATTTATGAAACTTTCTCTTTTAAAGCATTCGAATGTTTTAATGGCAACCATTCGGAGCCTATATTGATTCGATTGGGAGTACATCAAGGCAATCATTTTGGCCCTACGTTGTTCAACATCTACATAAATGATATATTTGATGTGATTAAAAATTCGCTGTGTCTTATGTATGCGGATGATTTCGAAAACAGTATGATCTTGATAATGTTCAGCTTTATTGTCGAAGCAATACTTTAAATTGCTCTAAATGCAATGTCATCTCTTTCACGAGGAAGAGGAATACTATGTGTTACAATTATACGGTTGTTGGTGAGGTTCTTACCCGTGTATCATCCATTAAGTATCTGTAACTATTGTTTAACATAAATATCGGTATTCAAAGCTTCTTTTATAAAAGTTATTCCGATCAAAATACTGTATTGGTTTCGTTTACAGCACCAAACGTACATATCCAGGATTGAAAGAATTCAAAACAAGTTTGTTAAATACTTATGTTTTAAATGCTTAATACAATACTCTGACTATGACACTTCTTTGCAAACAGTTCAGGATTGTGTCTGTGATGATGTACTCTTCTTCTTTAAGAGTCCACATAATATATGTGATTCTCCTTTACTTTTCAGTGATATTAATCTACATGTACACGAAAAATCGTTGTTCAAAATCCTTACTCAATAGAAGATCTACATCGCATAACGTATATTCTAAAAACTACTTATGTCTTTTCTAGTCTTGATTACATAAAATCTGCTTAGGTATATGGCATATGTTAATAGTATTCTTTCTTTTTGCTCCGTGGTTTGAAAACCAATGTATGACATATATATTAACCGTTTCTCTGAGATTGGCTGCAATATTCACTCGATATAAGTCGGGATTAAAAATATTTAGGTGTTGGTTTAAGTGATAAATAACAAGTCTTTCTTTGTATACATCACGATTATCAAAGTTTAAATTACTCTTAAAATAATTTTACATATAAAAACAGAAAATAAATCAAATAAATCAATGTTAATAGAATGAATCAACCACGATTAATAAGAAAACGAGCGCATGCCCCCGTACTCCATGCGTCTCTGCGCATTAAAAATAATTTAAATATCGATGTCGGACTAACGATATTCTTTCAGTGATTGATTCGTAGCGAGTAGTCAATTTGTTACATATTTCACATTTCTTATCTATTAAATTTTTCATCGAATTTAACGCGTATGGTAAAATAAAACAATAATCATAAGTGAACACGATAATTTCCTCATTAAGATTATATAAGTTTTAATATTGATTTTGCTGTTTCCGATCAACGTCGTTCTTTTAATTGAGTAGTATTTAAAATGTTGAAAACACTCGGTTATTACCTTTTAGAAAAAAGTATGCGCAAATATATGATATGGCCCACCTCACACGGAATGAGAGGATACGGAGTAATAATTTTAATAGTTATAAATCTGGTTTGGGGTTTTTATCCCTTGATAACGGAACTTATGCGTGAGTATTAATGTTTATATCCCTTGTTTTAATGTCGTCACTTTAATCATTTCAGATTACAAGACGAATTTCGCAAAGCTACTGTTTCATTTGGAACTTACTGCGATAGGCGCTATAACTCTGTTTGGTAATATTCAATTACTACGAAATCGACGTAGTTTGCTCGAAATAATTGATTCATTAAGTGATTTTAATCATTTCGGTATCCCAGAAAGAATAAAATTTATTGAAAAAAATATAAAAATTATACTAAATATTATTCATTATGGAGGATTTTTTATAGGATATGCTATGGCATATTATGTTATGTTCGAAAATAATTGTGCCGGTATTATAAATACTAAAGATTGTTTTATTATCGAATATTTCGTTCCACATCATTTAAAACAGTACGAAATAACATTAATAATGTTATTTCAAATATATTTTTTGGGTATTTCAATGAATGTTATATTTTCTGGGTTGTTATTATATAGTTACTCGATGGAATTGTTAATCGCTCGAATAGAACACCTTAATAATGTAATCGATAATATACATTTGAACAGAAATAAGAAAAGAAATTTTAAAATTCTGCGACCGATTTTCTTATATCATCAAGATATTTTCAGGTAATTTTGCACACACTAGTTACATTGCCAATATATATGATGTGTTGCGGTTTTAGAATGTTTGACTGTGTTAAGGGATTCTTTGTCAGTTATATCGTGCCTACAAAAGTTTGCGTTATAGTTTGTTTAACTATGTCTACTACTGAATTTGTTCTGGTTTGACACTTCACATGATAATTTCAATTAATTAACCAAGTAATATTTTTAGGAAAAGAATTTAATAAGTTGCTGGATGATTATTATGTACTTCTTAACGTTATTTTTCTTCCATACTATTGGACAAAGATTTATCACAGCGGTAAGAATAAATTTTTTATATTATTAAATTATCGATTAATATACAAATGTTTGTTAAGTATGGAACCGGCTGAAGTCATATTTCCAAAAGTACTTATCGAATCAATACGAAATTTGAAATGTGAATTTGTCTAAATAAAACCTTTTGTTAAAAAAATGAGCACCACAGGTCAAACTTTCGAATGATGTCAATTTTGACTAATGGTGCTATTTAAATAAAATCAAGTAGGCGTTGCATCTTGAAAAATTGGATTTTGTTTAGTCAAATTCACATTTCAAATTTCATGTTGATCCGACAAGTACTTTTGGAGATATTAAGCGGTTCAATGCTTAACGAACACTTTGTATAAATAATAATTATACATATACATAGGGTCTTTCAACTAAAAGATTAATTTTAAATTAAAAGAAATGTACAGTATTTGTAATACCTGCCAAATCGTTGCTGGAACGTTGGCGTAGACCTTATTTTTTAACATACTCCTAAGAAAAAAACTTCAATAATGTTAAATCACACTATCTCGTTGGCTAATTCATATCTCCATTTCGGGAAATTACACGTCCAAGAATTTTTTTTACGCAATAGAGTTATTATTATCGTTCGGGAATGCAATTCATTCTTTGCAACTATCATCATTTTCAAAGAAGTAAGGTCCAATCACTCCGCCAACCTAAAAACCGCTCCAAACTGTCACTCGTTGTTAATGAAGTGTTTGTTCGACCATTTCTTTTGGGTTTTCAGAGCCCACAATCTGATAATTTGGCTTGTTGACATAACCAGACTAATGAAAATAATCCTCATTACTCAGAATAAATTTGTTGAAAAAATGGTGATCTTGTGCGTGCATTGTGAGCACCCAATCAGCGAATGTATGACGTTGTCCGTGATCTTATGGCTTTAATTCTTGCGTCAGCTGGATTTTGTAAGCTTTTAACGCAAAATCTTTATGCGAAATACGGTGCAAACTGGTTTTTGATAAGCCTAATTCCTGTAAACGTATATATATTTTCAGCAGACCTGGCCGGATGAATACGAAATGACCGAAATTTCTGGATGACAACTAGTACCTCGCACATCACGCACGTCCTCTTGCTTCTTATCCTGTCATGCAGGCTTAAGCCTATAATAGTCCTTAGTGTTCTCATCTCTGTAGCTTTGACGACTTATTTGGTTGTTACTGTTTCGGGTCTTGTTTCGGCTGCGTATGTTAGCGGTGGTCTTACACAAGTTTTATAGATTCTTACTTTGCTTTTTACAGTCATGTGTTTGTTTTGCTATATAATGTCCCGTTGGTGTGGCTACGGCTATGGTTGCTTATGATTTTACTGCGCAGTCCTCTCCAAAACCAAATACAGCTCAAAAAACTTTACGAACTGTCTCCGCGAAATTTTTACCATTTCTATAGTGAATTTTTACTCTTTAAAATTGGAAGACCCTTCATATAGGTATTTAACAATTTGTTACCAAATTTTTAATAGGTGGGTAGTGTTAACGATGCAATTTGTAATGTAAATTGGTTCGATTCGGATGTTTCAACACGTAAAGATGTTTTATTGTTGTTGTGTATGAGCCAACATACAGTCGCCATGGAAGTCCCATTGTTCGGCAAATTATCACATACCGCAGCAGCTAAGGTAGTTATTGTATATAATTATTATATAACTGTTTTGTAATAATTGAGAGTACGAATGATATTTTTGAAGGAATACAAAATGGTTTATGGTTTCTGCAATTGGATTTTAACCGTAATGAAACAACGAATCGCTTAAAATTTATTAATCTTATAAGATCTAAAGTACATATTTATGGTACAAATGTTAATAGTGGAAAATACCAAATATGTAATAATTGAAATAGTAATTGTTATTTATTTGTTACATAGTATAACAATAAACACTATAAAGAGTTTCTAATCTATATACCATTATGTGCCTTATTTATTGGACATTATGTCTCTACCTTATCATATGCAATTTTACAGAAACCACATGTGTTTGCTGCGAACATCAACTCGTTTTACGTCGATTTATGTGGATGATGAAGAGTGTTGTAAATTTTAATGTATCTAGAGCAACATGCGCGGTGTGGTGAGTTTGAATGTTTTGATATATTACGTTTTTGGCACACGTTCAGGAGAAGACTTTTATATTAGCGCAATAAATACATTTTGGAGAAATTCTCTACGACGAAATCGTGTTATTTCAGTGTTATTTCTTTTAGTGGTCTACATAATCTTTCTATTACAGCATGAGAAGAATTAATACATTAATATTGCCCTATTGATTGAATGCTTATGTACACTTCTATGTTTTAAGCGAAGTAGTTTTTGGATTAGCAAAAACAAACATTTAATTCCATATTTATTTGACTTGCTTGGAACCTGTTGCCTACAGGTACATCTTTCTCGATGTCAACGACATCCTTGGAGTAAACATTCCAACGTATCCTCCTTAATTACTTGCTCCTATATTGTTTGAGATGTTCTTTGATATTTTTATGCTACATCTGGAAGGGAACATAGGCGTAAGAGAATGGGGGAGAGGAAGTTATTAGGAATAGGGAAATTTAGAGGAAAATAAATCAATAAGGGAGTTATGCAACGTTCAATTCCGGCAAAGAGAATTGGAGGCATTGGTGACGATCCAGCAGAAATTCATTTTACACGCCATCAGCTTGAGATGATAGAGCCTTTGGACCTTCTCAGAAGAGTTCAGAAGGCAGCGATCAGGTTGGTTGTTGGCATCTGAGAAGTATAGGACGAAAAATGAGGAGGGGCATGATAGAAAGGAAGATGAAAAAGACGGTGGACAGGATTAGACAAGACCTGGCCGGGTTACTTACGCGAGAGTCGAGGTAAGTACGAACAAGGAGTTCAAAAGCGGGTTCGTGGAATAAGAATGAGAATATTGTAATTATCAGAGTTACTTTACTGGATGAAGCAATTGGGTAAATGAAAGGGGGGAAATCCCCGGGATTGGCCGGGATTTTTCCACAGTAGTTGGTGTGGTTGATCTTGTTGCCTATGCTGACGATATCGTGGTGTTGGGGATAGCCGTTCGGAGGTCGATAGATTGCGATCAGCTACCTTGGAAAGTTGAGTAAATGGGTGGATTTTAACAGGGTACAAATATCGAAAACCAAGACACAAATGATGTTTATAAAAGGCTGCATGCAGAGGAAGCCAACAAAATTCTGAAGCTGGATGAGGTAAGTGTGAGGTATTGTGAGAGTGTGAATTACTTGGAAATTGTGATGGATGAAAAATTGTGTTTTGTAGCGCATTTGGAGTATGTTAGGGACAAAGTTGTAATTTTGGTGGAGCGAATGAGAACACGTATGAGAAATGAATGGGGGTTCGAGTAGGACTGCAAACAACCTTAAAATATAGAATCTATTAGATCTGATGAGGATCGATATGGGATGAGAATAGGTTAGAAAAGGATAGGGGTGACCATGAGGCCCAGAGTAGTGCGTTTTCAAAATGACATCATGTTTTGAAATCCTCGTCTATCTGCTGGGGGTTTACGGGGTGGGGTGTAATATGGAACCTATTAAATATGATGAGGATCTATATGGGGTGAGGATAGGTTAGAACAGGATAGGGGTGATGTCCATGGGACCTAGAGTAGTGCGATTTCAAAATGACATCATGTTTTAAAGTCCTCGTCTATCTGGGGGTTTACGGGGTGGGGTGTAAGGTTGTTAAGAAATAAATATAGTGGTTTATGTGTGGTCTGAATTTGGTCATTTAAACATGTTAGATCTGGGTTGTTATGTATCAACTTTCCAATTTCGTATTCTTCCAGGATTTCCATAAGGTAGCCCTTGTTAAGATGATGCAATATTTTTATTTTCACATTTCAACTTATATACCCCATTGTTATCCAATTTGTTTATTCTGTCTTTGTTATTTATGAGTAGGCTGCCTATGGTCCTGTTGGGATTATCTGAAATCTGAATATCGTGCTGTTTCATAGTTTGCTTTATTTTGTTATTAATATTTCCTTGGTACCTAATGTACCTGTAGTTTTTGGTTTTCTGTGTCTGCTGAGTTTTTAGTTGGGTATTATTAATTAGGTTTTGTTTATTTTGATATTTGTAGACAAGTTTATCTATTATGTTTCCTGGAAAGGCGTTATTTTTAGCGATATCTTTTATTATTTCAATCTCGCTGTTAAACTTTTCTTTACTCAAATTTGTTTTAAAGGTATGTATTAACTGTGTATGCAAATGTATTAACTCATTTTGTGAGTTAAATTATGGAAGGAGTCGTATGGGATCGTAGTGTTAATCTGAGTGGGTTTGCTATACACTTCGAATTGGATATTTTGGTTTGTTTTGTTTATTGTAAAATCAAGAAAATGTATTTTATTGTCGGCTTCAAGTTCTAGTGTAAATTGAATTTCTTTGTGTAGTGTGTTAATATACTGATGTATACTGTCAATAACTTCTTTACTGTCCTAAAATATCGTCGACGTAGCGTTGCCATATCAAAATATTATTGACAAAAGGGTTTTTTTTTCATTCATTATGAAGTTATTTTCCATCTCATTTAAAAAGACATCAGCTAGTAACCCGCTCAAAGGTGAGCCCATGGGGGGTCCCTCCTCATAGGTGCATTTCATAAATATGTTTTTACTAGCGTTCTTATTTTCCATTTGTGAGTTGAGGATGTTTTCAATAATCGTTAAAGTCTGTCCAGTAGGAATGTTAGTGTAGAGGTTTACTACGTCAAAGGATAAAATGGCGTTTTTGACTGGTAGGTTGGTGTCTATTAATTTTTGAATGATTTGTTTTCTATTTTTAATTGTATATTTGGGTTCAAAGGCTATATTATTTTTAAAGAATTGTACCAGAAACTTTGAAATGTTATATGTGCTGGCGTCAGTAGATGCTATTATGGGTCTTATTGGGTGGTTTATTTTATGTAATTTAATGAGGGAGTACAACCTGGGTGTTTTTGGGTTCATTGACATTATATTCCTAGTGTTAATACATATTATATTTTTTAAGTGTCTTTAACCTCATTGACAATTTTTTCAACATTTGAAAAAAATTTTCAATATTTTTTTGTAATTATTATCTTTAAGAAATTTTTCTGTTTTATTACTAAGTTTTATTTAAAATTACTAACAAGGGAAGTGTCACAACTGTGTCTCACCGATTTCGATGCAATTTGGTACAGTCATAGAATGGGCCAAAATAAGGTTCGTACATTTTTTTATACGTGCGGTAAAAGCCCCTGGGGCGAGTTATAGGGGTTGAAAGTTTGGAGAAAAAGTACGTTTTCACTTATATTTTAAAAATGAAAAGTGCTATCAAAATTTGGTAAATTGTAACTGATATTCATTTTAAAAGAGCTTTCTTTTGATGTATCACACATATACCAGAGGGTTAAGAAGGGCGAACTACCCCTATTTTTTTGGAATTATTTAAAAACCACCCTATCGATTTTGGCGGCATTAAGTATACTTCCAGCACGTTCAAAAATATTAGTTAAGGGTTTTTTCCCATTCGCTCTAGATCATCCCCAGCGAAGTTACGGGGGTTAACATGTAACCACTTTTCGTAAGAATGATGTGATAAAATTGTCAGGTATTTTGAAAATACTTTAACAAAACCGTAAATTAGTCGCACAATAAAATGTTTAATGTAAAATAAGGCATAATACACCATTTAGGGGTGGTTGGGGTTAACCACCCCCTTAAAAATTAATTCTATCCCGGGCATTACTTGTTGATTACGGCGAAATTTGGTACTGTGTTTGTTTTATATAGTTTATTAGTTTATTTTTATTCTACATAATGTTGCCAAAAATACACCTACCAAAAAAATTTTGGCACAATATTTGTTTTTTTAGTGCCGCTTGCTAAAGGTCATTTCTCAAAATAGTTTTTTCTAGTATAAAAGAACGTGTGCCCAGTGGGTAGATTTTAGTTTCAGAGCAACTGACAGAAGCAATGCTGCTTGTGAAGTATGCTGCTAAATTAGTGGAAAATAATCAGAAGAAATCGTGAGCAATAACCCTAGACTTATCGGTGAAAAATAATACAGAATGTATATCTGAAGATTAAATTTTATTTACAAAATTTTTGTTCTCAACGACCTGTTTCGATTATTCTATAATCGTCTTCAGGTTGTTCGCGTCAAAAGGGAATTCAATTCTTGAAGAAAACTTGGAGGCATGTCACTTCCTAAAAAACCCTAGACTTAATAGAGGGGAATGCTGCCAATTTTCATTGGTTAAAGTTTAAAAACCAATAAAAATTGTTAAAAGGTTTAGACGCGTAAGTGAGTAAACAATTGACAGACAGTTCGTTCGAGATCTTAATAGTGATCACTTGGCTCATCTTAGGGTTCCAGTTTGGCTTTTGGTTACCAGGACTTTCCTTCCAGACGATCTTTTGAGTTTCCTTAGTGAGCCAATTCATTTGCTCGCTATTCATTTTGGTTTGTTTTTAGTTTCTTACACACCACTGTTATATGTTTACTAGGGCATAATAGGAGGTTGTTTTGTTTTATGTTTTAAATTAGGAGTGGTTTAGATAATTTTATAGCAACCTTCACATCTAATTACGTTATCCAAACAATATATACAGCTAAATGTTATTATTCGATAAACATCAACTTATCTCATAAATTCTATAACTGGTTATTAATAATTATTTATTTCTTTCTCCAGTAACTATAGAAGAGGACATTATAATAATAACTACAATAACAACAACGACAGTACAAATTACAGAGGATACAGAGACTATAATCGAAACTGGGATTTTAATAATCCACACTATAGACCCAATAAATATCAGAATTACAACAATAAACCATATGACAATGACATTGAATTATATCATAACAAAGCCTGTTATTCTAAAAATACGGAACCACATGTACAACATTCTTTAGAGTCTCCGATAGAAACTGAAGTGATAAGTGATAAAGAAACATTCACTGATATGGAAGAAACAACATATGATTTTGTGGTTGTAAGTGATTCCGAGGATAACATAGTACAATCGAGCGTGGAATCTATCTCTCTATGTAGTAAACAAAATAAAAATGATATAGATTCAGTTAAACTGGACTTTTGTGGTATTAAAGCCTTTGATAAGGAGAATCAAATACTACAGCAAAGCAAGCAACAATCTCGTGAATTAGATACTTGTAAGCATAATGAAGAAATTGTAGTGGATTCCACTGAAAATATTGTAACGGGGAAAAATACTTCACTCTGCGTTTCAAGTTCCCAAGATTTATGCATCTCAAATAAGCATGCTGAAGAGGATCATCAACCAGATAGTACCACAAATGAGAAAGTCCAATTAACAACACCCCATCTCGAAGTAAGTGTACTAATGTCATCTGATGCTATTAAGGCTCTTGATAAAGAATTGGAGAATATGAAAACTTATCCACATAATAAAAAGGATCATGTTGAAGTGGCAGTAGTTTGCGTTGATTCTGAAATTGCAAATACACTGAAAAACATGGATGCTAAAAGAAAAGGAAAACCGTTTAGGAGTAAATCTTGTTTAAAATTAGCCCGAGTTGAAAAATTAAAGAAAAAACGATCGAAATCTTTGTCGGATTCAGTTTCCACCGATATCCAAAATTCTAAAAGTAAATTTCGGAACACAACCACATTAAATTCAAGATATAATAAAAAGTCAACCACACAACAGCCAAAACGAAGAAGCAACGTAAAAAAACATCATGGAAAATCAAACAATGACTTCACCATATACAATAAACCACATTTAATTGATTTACCAGATGACCCAACAAAAATTTACGCAACATTGTCTTCAAATGATCCAAGAAGTAATTACAAAAATAAAGTTATTTCCAATCCAAATACCATTAGTAATAAGCGACGAAAGACGGAAGACCATCAGAATTATCATTCAAAAATTTGTGCTTTAAAAGTTGGAAAAGAAGAAACTCGGAAAACATTAAGTTTGTCTGACATGAAACGGATAGGAAAACGAAGACGTAAAACAGAACCTTCGTTTTCCACTAATAAAAACAGTAAAATACATTTCGCGAAGGAAACATCCGAAAGAGTAATGATTGATCACATTAAACCGTTTTCTATAAAAACTCCAGTGAAACATACAGCAAAATTAGTGCGTCAGTATTTAATACATCCAAAAAAATACTACCAAAGAGCAATAATTTTAGAACCTGTTAATGTACAAAGCGAGCCTAAAATAATTAAAACAACACCGGACATTGAAGAGCTTATAACAAAATTCGCAGAATATCTTACGCTGTTTTGTTTAACAACTAAAAGCATAAAATTAATGTCTACGTTAAATGGCGAAGATCACACATTATTAAGCTACCTGGAAGGGGTGAAAGAAACATTTAGAAATAGTTGCAAGCTTATTCCATATTCAAATATCGATATCAAAGAACTCATTACGAAAGTGTATAAAAAAATTATTTTGGCGAGTATTGGTTGTTCACACCTGGACATTACATCTGCATTAAAAATTACTTTTGGTGATGTCGCTTATGGATTAGGTAAAGAAATTATTCGCTTAGTAAAGGATAACTCCAAGTCTATTTTTATTAAGCATGAAATGATTGATGATGATTGTGTAATAATTGATGTTAAAAATGGTGAGTTTATTAAATTAATTGAAAAATCTTTTTAAAATAAATTTGTTGAATGAATTAAAGTACTATATTAATGCATACATTTATTTTTTTTATAGAAGTCGAAGCTCGTTCTACTACATCTACTTCGCCAAATATAACCCAATCACAAAACCAAACTGAAAAATCCAACCACCAAATGAATATGCCGATTCCAGTTCATACAAACACAACAAATAATAGAAATCCAGATAGAGTTTCTAATTTAAACAATGTGTTAACATCAAATCCCAAACTTGTTCAGATGCTTACTTCAAATAATGAATACTCAAGTTATTCTGGATTACAACAACTTCAAACAGCACATTTTGAATATGCTAATCAACCCATTAATAACAACCAGCAAACTGTGAATGGAACTATAAATCAACATATAGCGCTTAATCGAACTGTTCTTCAACAACAACCGCTTCAACAGCAAGTATATCAGCAAGTACCTTATCATTCTTCTGAATGTCAACCTCAACGTATCAATGAAATGGTTTATCAACCTCATACACCTAGAAACGTATACAACCAACAATTAGCAGCTTCCTCTCAAAACCAAAGCGTAACCCAAACAAATCCATTCAGAATGTCTGGTGGTATTGCTGTAAGAAAGGATTTATTAGCGTCTAATTCGAACCAACCTCATCATTCAAATAGTACTGCTCTGCAAATATCTAATAAAACTGGTCAGATGCAGTGGAGTGCTCCATCGGTAAGTATAAAATAAAACTAACTTAAAATGATGTACTATGCCACTACATACAAAATTATATGGCAGTTCAGCTTACCCCCTTTTTTATGTATTGGAAATATGAAGGCAGTCTGCCAATCTGTAGGCATCTTCTCAGTCTTCTGTTAGGATATTATTTACCCCTAGTGGCTTATTACATTTTAGCTTCTTTATGCTGCTTTTTACCTCCTCCAAGCTCGGATCACCTATTTGAGGTAAGAAGAGAAGCACTTCTTAGTTTATTAAATTCTTCTGTTTGAGTTCTAGTCGGTTGTTGTATGATTCTCTGTCGTGTTCTCTTGTCATTAATTTCCTTGCATTCCTCGTCCTATCAGTCATTTCTCTTTACCTATACTCTCTTTACTATTTCTTTTTTATTTTCTATTTCTATCTAAACCTGTTCTTCAAAGTTATTCTTGAAAAATATTTTTATAAAATCTGACCGAGACATCAAAAACGGTTTTATCTTATATATTGCAACAATCAACATTTGATGATTTTCTAGACGTTGTATCCTACTATCCAGGTAGGACTTACTTATAGTATAATATAAGCTTGTTGTGGATTGTTCAGAGCTGTGGCCAATCAAATAATATATTTTTTTGAATTTGATGTTATGTTCATCACGATTCTTCTTAATATGCTCTTTTCTCAAAACTTGATATCGAGAGTCATACGATAGTACTTCGCTATTGCCATTAATGTTGATTGGTTGTTGTGCAATCATTTTATTTGTGAAGTCAATATGCGTGGATTTCGATTTACTCAGTTTAATGCGGCATTTTTTTATCCAGATTCAAGTTTTATCAAAATTAGATTGCAGCTTTCTGGTTGAGCTTGCTGTCATGTTTACCGCGTCTTTGGCGAAAGAGGTTATTGCGCTGTACAATGTTGTTAGAACATCATAAATGTAAATCAGATACAATATTAGATGAACGGGAAGAAATAATCTTACTTTATGACGTAAGCCCTCAGAGCGTCACACTCTGTAAAAGCCTGTGCGACATCAAGAATTACGTCAAACGATGTACTTGGCCGATGGTCTTTGTGATTATTTCTAAAGCCAAATTTAAGAGATGTATCAAGTATAGGTATCAAGTTATGTTGATTGGGAATAAGTTTGAGGCGTTGCAAGAACAATTACTCAAACAGCTTTGGGTTGTTATGATTCCGCTTCGCTTGGGTTTTTGCCACATTTTGGAATCATTATGGAATCATCATTTTGGCCGTTTTCCATTCATCTGGTCTTTAGTTTCCACAACAACTTCCTTAGGAGTGATTAGAGTGGGATCCCATCAAGGTAGTCACTGGGATGGAGACTCGGCAATTCATTAACTCCCTCATTAGGATGGAATTGTGCTCCAATATCCTCTGCAAANAAAAATTGGGATTAAGACGGCTAAACCCGAATAATTCTTCCGAATGTTTCCAATTCTCGGTCTAGTGTTAGTTCTAGTATTGCACTAGCACTATCACTAGAACAAACACAAGACCTAGAACAAGGATCATTCGGGTGTGCATTTTATATGAGGCAAAGTAAATAGGTATGCCGTGGTTTCTATGGAAATATATTTTACCTAATTCCATTATGAAAATTAAATTTTACACGTCTTTCTGATGTTATCTAACGTAACTTTTTTTTATAACTAGTGATGTAATTAATTCCATTATCTAACTACAAATGGACATCTGCCACTAATACCATAAATCAAGTTTTGAACAAAAATAGCTTTTTCAATGGAATTAGATAAAATTTTGTACTTCACAGATTATGAAACGGGTAATTTTGTTTAACTCACGTAATTTGTAACAAAATTAGTCTTTTCATAACTGGTTACGTAAATATTTGTACATTGCATTTAAAGTGAAATTCGGTGTATAAAAAAATTAATAGCTGACTATAACGATAAATTAAGTGATGCATTTTTTTTTTTTCAGAAAAAGGATTGGATTACTCACTGTTATGAACATAATTATCGCAGAGTCTAATTTTGTCAGTTAAATAATATTATTTTGAGTTCCTATTTTGTTATATTTTTATGATTTCAATTAAAGTAGTTTAATGATTTATTTTTATTTTTTAAATGATTATATATGACAAGTTAATTAATGATTAATAAAAAGTTATTATTATTAAAAATTCGTTGCCATTGTATATTAATTGTTAATAAGCATGATACATTTATTTAAATTCTACCGCCCTATTCAAACGGAGTAATATGAATTTATACTACAATGTATTAAGCGAATTAATAAGTATTATTAGTTTAAGATGTTATAAAGAAGTATAAATTTCTTTAATTTCTTTATAAGTATACATTGTTATAAAAAATGAAATAAAAGTTTTCTACTTAATAGCAAATTTTATTTATTTCCTGATAGTAATTTTTTTCAACTTAATTAAAATTTATTTAACAATAATACATAACACATTTTAGTTATAACGCAAACGTGGATGGGTACAAGTGTGGTCTTGGTTTACCTCTTGATAAAGGATTGTACTTTTTGTCACCAGCTTCATGGTTCTTTGGTTGGTGGAGTTCTTACATTTATAGTTCCTTTAAGCTTCAGCTGCTGTTCTATCGCATTTCCAATTCATTGGAGCAATTGTGTGTGATATTTAGATGTGCTCTTGGAAATTATTCTCATTTTTTAACGGAACTTGACGACCCGTTGGCATCTTCTTGGAGACTTTAAGTGTTCGCAAAAGTGCAAAAAAATTATTCATATATTATTCATTATTCATAGCGACGCTTTTTTATACCAGCTTACAGTTAGTCATCCTACCGTTAAAATATTTTATTCATTGTGGAATATATTCTGGTTTAGCCTTACGCGATGCCTATTCTCGATATTATTTGGTGTTCTTTTTTTTTGCGAAATGTTAATATTGTTATAGTTGGTGTTATTTTCATAACTTAACATTTTTACTTTTAAACAATTAATTTTTATTTTCAATTATTTATTCAAATATTTCTATTACCTAAATGTTGGTTAACACAAATTTTTTGCCAGTATTAGATCCTAACTCAACATTAACAATGTATTACAATAATATTAAACATTTTCGACCCAATTCCACAGGAATCAGATTTTTGGCCATATACAGGGTGGATCAGTTTTTAATCGGGAAGCTTTGCTAGGATGTAGTACTTGCCAAAATAACACAAGTTTTTTACATAAACATAGGGTCCCAACTCTTTTGTTTTCGAGCTATGAGCTGTCAAAGTTGAGCCAAAAATTTACATTTTATCTTTTATTTCGACTATAAGTAAACCATAGAATTTGAATTTTTGTATGTATGTACTACTGGCTGATACCTTATTTTCAACCATACCTTAAACTTCCCTAGCACCCTCTAAGGGGATGCAATTCACCATCCCCTTGATTTATTTTATAAGAACTTTTTAACGCTATGTAATATTAACATAAAAAAATATGGGTTATAAGCACATACTTTAGTGGTACTTTTTTGTCTCTTTAGTATTTTCTTTAAGGTGGCGATTCGAACCTCTTGGGTTCATAAAATTGATAAAAAAATCGGTTTAATTTCGTCAGTCAATGATTAATATTTCAACAATATTCATGCATTTAATTTTACAACATTACTGAATTCGTCACTTGATTATATTGTATACAGGGTGTTTCGGTGACTCGGGGAATAAATTTAACCACATATACTAGAGTGAAAATGATGACGATTCATGTAAAAAAAA
>NW_019280957.1:4809-37187 GCF_000648695.1 Onthophagus taurus
TAGCTTGGATAATACCGCATCGCTTTTGTTTTGCGATATTTCTCATATCTGTCATAATAAGGGAGGGGGAGGCCAATGCGTTTTCAAATGTTTACATTTTAATATCTCCTGGACCATTCAACCGATTTGAATATTTTTGGTCTTGTTTGAAAGAGCATTTCATGCTCTTTTAAAAGATATTTTCAGTAAGACCGCTTGGTTTAAAACAAATAAGCTAGAGGTCGTTATCTGCAGCGGTTACATATTTTTGTGATTTTTGAAAAAAAGTTAAATGGAACGGTACTATTTACTTCACAGACCCTTAATCACCATAAAATTTGCTAAATATTAGTGAAAACCGCATCTCGATATCTCCATCCTTTCTCGAATGATAGAAGAAAATGTTAAAAATTCGTATATCTTAATCGGATCAAGTTACCTTAGGAAATAAATAAGATAGCACAAAAATGTTATTACCTAGACTCTTCCTTCATACTTTATCCAAGCTTAGAACTGCTTCAAAACTACTTTTGAGGTGTGTTTAAAAGCCAACGGATCAATGAAATATCAACAATGATAATAAAACAAAACACAATAACTTAAATTTTTGGCAAAAATAGCTCACTAATGTGCGAAATGCCTTCCATAAACCTCGTTGCATTTATTTAATCTAGTTTCGACGAAAAAAAAAAACGCTGCTTAAGTCTCGACCCTGGACACGTTTCTACTGGTATTTAGTGTTTTGTCATATTTTCCCTGGTTATTGGTTTTTCTTGAAAAGTCAGGTCGTTTAGTCTACCCAATAGATAAAGGGGTGAAAGCAATGTGGGTTTTGCTAGAACCAAGAATGCATATTATGCAAGTTTACATCAGCTTGTGGACAGATGCTTCATGCATCCATAGCATTTGTGATAAAAGGTTTGGATTTGCCCAAATCATATTTAAAAGTCAATGGTAATAGTTCAGTCTGTTATCATAATCGGTATCTGTTAAGGCCTGATGTAAAACAACGTGGTGGAAATTTTTATTCTCTTGAGGAATATTGTGGACAATTGTTTTCGGAGTTCCCAGATTATGTGGAATCGCATTGCGCACCAATGTGATTTACGAATTCATAGAGATGTCTGAATGGGCTACATGTTGCCAGTTTTCCGTACTTCTGGAGAAAAATGTTTTTCTTTGTCGTAATTGCATTGCAAATTTTTGCCATGCAGTTGCATCGTATTCGAAACATTGAAAATAAATCATCATACGCTCTATCATACGCTCCTGCGTTAGTAAATGACATGTTTACAGTTACCATGGTTATGTGATTTGTTTTTCTCGATGAGGTAACTGGATCTGATTGATGGCACTCGAGTTTTTAACATTTTCTTCTATAATTCGAGAACGGGTGGCGATATCGAGATACGGTTTTCACTAAAATTTAGCAAATTTTAAGGTGACTAAGGATCTGCGAAGTAAATAGTACCGTTCCATGAAACGTATGAAATACTCTTTCAAACAAGACCAAAAATATTCAAATCGGTTGAATGGTCCAGGAGATATTAAAATGTAAACATTTGACAACGCATATCGCAAAACAAAAGCGATACGATATTATCCAAGCTACTAAATGGTGTTGTCAAAGTTATAGTTCATCGTCTAACTTTCTGAGATTGCGGGAATTTTATGTTTCTCTATGGCAGTTACGCCCCCTAGCGGTTGAATTACGAACTTCAAAATAATTTCCAGCTATTTCTCTTGCCCACTTTGCTTATAAGGATTTTTTTCCCAAACCTCTAGGCCTTACCGTTGTCGAGATACAGCCGCTCCGTATGCTTAACAGGACACCTGTACATAGTTAATAGACGCACAGTCTATCTAACAACAGGTACTTAGTCATTATGACCTATGCGAAGTAAGCCCCCAATTAGATAGGATTTTACATGTATAGTATTTTGATTATAACAAGAAAACCAGTCAACAAATATCGATAAACAATATCTCATTCGAAAACTTAATCATTTCCACCTTCGCATTCATTGTAGATCATCTTTTCTCTTCCCTTTTTTCTTTTTGGTGACCACCATAAACTCTTGGGTTTCTCTTTTAAATTTCCCTTGACTTCTCGCTGTGGTCAATTCTACATTATTTTTCTGTTCCATCTTTCCTACTCTTTCACTTTGCTGCTGTGCGCCTTCAACACAGCATAATTTTTAAACAATTTTAAAAAATAGCATTTTTGCTATTTTTATTATTAGATTAGATTACAAAGCCAAACTAAAAGACAAACAGTCCTCTAAAATGCCGCAAAGTCGTCATTGATCATTCTTCTTCTTCCTCTTCGTTGTCATTGTTGTCCTCTTGATATATAATAATAAATATATGAGTTAACTTTTTCGTTATAGTAAAACTATTTTTAAAAAGTTAAAAACTTATTTATTTGAAACTAGAAAACTCAATGAATATTGATACTAGACTAAATTATCTCTAGTTGAGCGCATAAATTTATTACGGCGATTACAAAAGAATCTGCTGATTATTTATTTTAGATTTTCTTTGTTCTCGGCTTATAACTTATGTATTGACTCAAAGGAAAAAAAGAACATTAGTACAACAATAAAAATAAAACTAAATAATAAACATTGGCAACAATAATAAAAATTAAAAGAAATTACAGTATAAATTCCAAAGAAATTGGAAAATGCCAAATAGAAATTCGTCATCAATTATGTTCTCCTTTGCTGCCTTTTGTTGTTTTGGTCACTTCTTCAACAACTGCCTTGATATTATTCCAGTAAACTACGATGCTAAAACGATCTTCGAAATGGTTTGAACCACAGCACGCGCCTCTTATTATTTCGACATCTAGGATGCTTTTCATAGCTCGTTTGTCTATCATAATGTGGTCTGTTTAGTTTCCATCTGATGATATCATCAATATAATGTAAAGCTTATGACAGTAAGCTTTACTCATCTTTACAAGTTAATTACCAAAGTGCAGAACTACAGTTAAACTCAACTTTAAAAGTAAAAATTTAACATTTATTCCGAGAAAAGTCATATCTTCTCGCAGATATTTAATAATTGGGAAGACACAAGCCAATATGATTGTTTCAAATACAAGAGAAGAATAAAGAATAGAACACAAACTTCCGGATGCATAAAATAATAACGGAAATCGATTAATCATTCGCGTTTCTCATTCTCACAAAATTTCTTCCCATGGTGTATTGGCGAATTAGTTTTATATCAGTCAAACTTTCATCTTGTTCCTAAAATAACTAATTTAAAATAAAATAGAAAACACTACATTGAGCAGCTGTAAAATAATTTTATTGGCTAATATAGAATGCTTTTTTGTTTACAAACAATATTGAAAGTTTATCATATTTATTAATTCTCTAAGTTTTAATTGCTGTAAGAAAAGTTTCCTATACTAACAAGTTTATTTTTAATATAAAAAACAACCAATATAAAAATAGTAATACAAAGGAAATCTTTTAAAAAAGGAATGTTGTTTTGGATGGTTGAAGTCCGCCATAATTGTTGAAACATACTCATCAGGAAATTCAGCAGATATTCAGCATTAGATTTTGCTTTTTTCAATTTGATTTCTAAATCGTTTATAGTGTTTTCCAATTGGTTCAGTTTGATTCGATTTATAATAATTTGTTCATTCTTTTCCTCTATTTTGTTATATAAATCTTTTATCGTTCTTTGTAACGTTAAATTCTCGGCCTTTAGGGAAGTAATGCGGTGATTATCATTCATCATTGTGTGCATCACTTTCATATAACCTTGCTGGTGTAAATTTATTTCTTAGAAACAATTACTTTTATCAACAAACTTCACTTATAAATGTAATTACGTAATTGTATATTGTTTTAATTGTTAGAGATTAACACCGGATTGTTTTACACTTCGGTTTTAATTTAAAGATTGAAAAATAAATGAAAAGAAATATTGATGAGATGAATGTTAAACGCGAGTGATGACTGATGACTTTGACTTTGCGGTAACGTTGGACTTTGCGATAACTGAAAGATAACAGTTTAAACTATAGATAATAAGACTAAAAACACTTTATTCTGATTCGTTTTTATTTCTGAGATAATTAACAACGAATTTAATATTTTAATAATTTGTTTGAATTAGGTACATGATTTTAATACTAGGCACGATATTTTTGCATCATTTTTTGCTCAAAGTTGATGAAGAGTTAGCTTCGGTAAATATGTTTGTTAAAAGGAACTATCTAAAATGAACCAAGAGCAGATGGAATTATTTGAAAACCATTTCATACTGAGGTGAATATTTGAAGAATATAGACTCAAAAATATACAATAACCTAACGATGAATAACAACTAAAACTGGAGCTAACACTAGCACTAGAACTAACACTAGACCTAGAATTAGAAACATTTGGGTGTAACCGTACAGAAAAAACACCAAGACAAACCAGGTAATAACACTAAATTACATAACACAATACACATCCGATGTGAGATACCGTGTGTCAGTATTTAAATACAACGTTTTCTCATCGTTAGATAGGACACGATGGAGAAATTTCGCCTATTGGGGTTATTTAAAGTTGCATGTTTGCAATAACGAAATTGAAAACTTAACTCAGCTGAAGTATAGAATAATCGAAGTTTCTGGAACAATTACAGCCAAGGCAACAAAAGTGTATTACCAGATTAACACAACATTGATAAATAAAAAGAGTACAGAAACAAAGATGTACCTGTACAAAGCAATATATGTGCCAACATTGATATATGGGGCTGAAACCTAGCCAATGTAGGATAAGCACAAAGTAACAGCTATAGAAATGAAGTATCTAAGACAGAGAAGAAAGAAATACAACCACAAGAGAGGAACTAGGGATAGATCCTTTAGTGAAAGTTATACAGAACAGAGAGTTACAGTGGCACGGACACGTGATCCGTATAGATTATAGATGATAAGAGGCTTATAAAGAGGATGATGGAGGCAAGAAGAGAAGGGAAAAGGGACGAAGGAGATCCAGAATGAAGTGGCTGGATAGCATTAAAAGGGCGATTTAGGAGAGGGGAAGGAAACGATAGCAGTTGAGAATCATGGACTCAAACTGGAAATGGATTATAGACAAACAAGATATTTAAAACAAGTAGAAATTATATCAGAAGTAATAACATATTGAAACACGGGGTACAACAGTACTAAAGCAAATAAAAAATAGAAAAGCAGAAGGACCAGATAACATCGAGGTTGAATCACGGAAATTTTTAACAAAGTCTATAACTCAGGAAATATCCCGGAAAAGTTACTACAATTAGAACTAATAGCGTTCATCTTCTTTAAGTGCGAAGAATATCGGACTATCAGCCTAATAAGCTTTGTGATGAAGATGTTTCTTAAAAAAAATCACAAAAGAATATACTAAAGATGGGAAGAACAGATACCAGAAATTTAATTTGTGTTCATAAACGCAGTCGACACCAGAGAAGTACGTTTTGGTGCTTAAATGTGTTTAATAGATTACAAAAAGAGTTCGATCGAATTCAACATCAAAAGATGATCAATGTTGAAGAATATATTCAGCCAGTTTGGATGACAAAGACCTCAGAATAATTAGAAACCTCTACTAGAACAAAATTGCGTGCATAAGACTTGATGGAGAACAAACGAAAAAAGTGAAGATATTGCGTGGAGTTACACAAGGCTGTATTCTGTAGTCGTCAATATGTACATACTTAGAAAGAATCTTTAATGAAGCACTTGACGGAGAAAATGAGGGTATCCTCTTGAATGAAGTCAGAATAAATAATATTAGATATGCAGATGATAATATGGTTATGGCAGATAGCATAGAGGATTTACAAACGTTAGCAGACCGAATCACACACAACATTTAGCAATATAGACTTACTATCAACGCCCAAAAACAAAACTGATAATAAATAGCAAACAAAATATCAGTGAGGCTTATGTCTTTATTAACTGGAATAGAATAGAACGCTTAAAATAGTACTGTTATCTAGGAACAATACAGAAGAAATAATATGCTGTATAGGGTGTTTTCAATAAAATGAGCAAAATTTACAAAAGTCACATATCCCTCGAAACAAAAGTAAGACATGGAAGTGATATGGTATGAAATTCTGGACTTTGACAACAGTCGCAACTAAAAAACTGGAAGCCTTTGAGATGTGGCTGTATGGATGAATGCTCAAAATACCATGGATAGCTCACATGACGAACAGGGAAATGCTATAAAGAATGAGTAAGGAATCGGATTATGTATACCATCAAACGCAGAGTACTTGGGATATGTTATGAGATAAGAAAGTTGCAGATTTTTTGTCTTAACTTTAGAGGGTTATAACTCGGAGGAGCAATTAAAGCAATCAANACGAACAGGGAAATGCTATAAAGAATGAGTAAGGAATCGGATTATGTATACCATCAAACGCAGAGTACTTGGGATATGTTATGAGATAAGAAAGTTGTAGATTTTTGTCTTAACTTTAGAGGGCTATAACTCGGAGGAGCAATTAAAGCAATCAAGAGTGCGTTAATGTTTTACGAGTAGTTACATAATATAAAACAAGTAAATGTTGTTATTATTAATTGTCAAAATATAAAGATAATAAAAGGTTTGTTAAACTGTTAAAACATATCACGCATAATTTTAATAGGTTATGGGCCCAGATATAAAACAGTAATAAAAACAAACCTTTATAAGAAGACAAACTAAAATAAATTTAAAAAAAGGTCTACAAGTTTTAAAATTGATCCTCTTAAAAAGAATAATTGGGAAACATGGAAGTTGCAAATGGAAGCAATATTAATTAAAAATGACGCATGGGAGTATGTAAATGGAACATTAAAAAAACCAACTTTAATAGCGGAAAATGATGAATCAATCAAAAAAATTAGAGAATGCGAAATAAAGGACAGTAAAGCACGATCAGACTTCATACTGTCTATGGACCCTACAGAATTAAAACAAATAAAACATTGTTTAACATCGTATGAAGTATGGAAGAAACTAGAAACAATACATCAACCAAGCGGACCTGCTAAAAAGGCATTTCGACGTTATCAAAAATGAAAGACGGAGCAAAATATAAATGAATATTTAAATAATTTCTTTGGTACTGTAGACAAACTAAAAGAAATGAATTTAGATATTAACGAAGATCTACTTACAATAATCATGTTATATAGTCTGCCAGAAAAATTCGAAAATTTCCGTGTTGCCATTGAAACCAGAGACGATCTACCAAAACCTGAGGTACTGCGAATTAAGATACTGGAAGAATATGAAGCAAGAGAAGAAAGAGAAAATAAACTAACCGAAGGAAATGTATTATATATATATATATATGATATTTTCAAAAACCAAATGAAAATAAATTTAAAAATGAAATGTTCAAATTTAAATGTCATATTTGTGGAAAAATAGGACATAAATCAATAGATTGTTATTTTAATCAAAAGAAGAAAGGCTTCAAACAATCTAATAGTTCAACATTATACATTAATGAATCAAAAGCAATGATAAATGAAGAAGAAAAGAAAAAGCAAGTTTGGTGTCCCGACAGCGGATCTACATCTCATATGAGTGGTGAAAAAGAAATTTTTGAAAAGATACATAAAACGTCGAAAGAATTAAAATTAGCCAATAATCAAAAAACGTCCGTTGAAGGAATTGGCACAATAAAAATAAATCTAAAGAATAATTTTTCAATAGATCAAGTCCGACTCGAAAACACATTATATGTACCAAGTTTGCGCACGAATTTATTATCTGTAGCTAAAATTACAGATCATGGATATGATGTTAAATTTACAAAAAATAGAGCATTTATAATTAATAAAAGAAACAGAAATGTACTAGGAATAGCAGATAGAAAAGGAGACTTATACTTTATTGAAAAAGAAGAAGCAAATTTAATAAAAGATGAAAGCAAAGTTCAAGACGGGGAGACAACGATCAAAATTTCACAAAAGAAGTATATAAAAGATATTCTACAGCGATTTGGTATGGAAAACTCAAAACCAGTCAGTACACCAATGGACCCAAATGCAAAATTACAAAAACCTGAAGTAAAAAACGAAGAAATAATGAAAAAGTATCCATATCAAAATCTGATCGGAAGTTTAATGTATGCATCAATTGGTACAAGACCAGATATTACATTTAGCGTTAACTTCTTAAGTCAATTTAACACAAATTACAACGAGAGTCATTGGATTGCCGCAAAAAGAGTGTTAAGGTATTTAAAAGGAACAATAAATTTGGAACTAACTTATAGAACGTCAGGGAAAGAAATGGAATGTTATGCAGATGCAGATTGGGGATCATCTATAGATGATCGGCGCTCCTATACTGGTTATCTGTTTAAAATGGCAAACGCAGCAATCTCGTGGGAAACTAAAAAACAAAGGACTGTTGCTTTATCAAGCACAGAAGCCGAATACATGAGCCTTACTGAAGCAGCTAAAGAAGCACTGTATGAGAAAAAATTCTTATCGGAATTAAAATTCAATTCAAAAAAACCAATCGTCCTTTACAATGATAATCAAAGTTGTCAAAAGTTGGCAAAAAACAACGTTTATCATAGTAAGACTAAACACATAGATATAAAATATCATTTCATAAGAAAAACTTTGGAAGATAACGTTATCAATTTAAAATATTGTCAAACAGAAGAAATGATTGCCAACGTGCTAACAAAGCCGTTACCAAAACCAAAATTAGAAAAGTTTATAACTATGATTGGCCTTGAGGGGGAGTGTTGAAATGTTATATCATAAAGCAATCCCAATCAAGCAATTAAAGCAATCAAGAGTGCGTTAATGTTTTACGAGTAGTTACATATAATATAAAACAAGTGAATGTTGTTATTATTAATTGTCAAAATATAAAGATAATAAAAGGTTTGTTAAACTGTTAAAACATATCACGCATAATTTTAATAACATGAAAGACACCTCTTAATTTTTGCTGAAAAATCATTCCTTGAAATCTTTCGCATCAATTTAGAAACAGCCTCTTGTATAATGCAAGAGAAGTAAAAGGAAAAAGAGTACTCGGCAGAAGAAGAATGTCGTGGCTGCGGAATCTTTGAACTTGGTATGGTAAATTCTCAGTTTCGAGCTGCTCCCAACAAAATCATAATTAATACTACTAAATCATATCGCACCTCAAGAAGAAAAGAAGTTGCCTAACTTGTATGTTATAAAGACTACGAGGAGATGACGGAAAAAGTCTTCTGGTTGTAGTAATTTAGATATTGCAATTTTGTCAAAACATTTTTAGACAGTTGTTATTAGAAATATAAACAATAACAAAAAAGGTAATATATCAAAAAAATGTCTTTTTAAATTACTACCTTCTAAATTATTTAAATTATATGCAGTGATGTGACTCACTACATAATTAATTACAACTGGTACACTAGTCTATGTATCAGTAATGTTAATAATCTCCGCCGCAATTAATATTAATAATATCTTAAGCAATGCCAAAATTTTCTCCTTAAAGTTTATTACAATAAAAGTATGTGCAATACATTGACAGTAAAATTTTATAGTATTAGTGTTAAATTAGACTTAATTTTAATTAAGATTATTGTTGCTTCCAAAATCCATTAATTTTCAATTTTCAAGTGAAAATTACAGTGGTTCCATATCGATTCGTATTAAAGTTGGTGGTTGGTATTAATAACATATTTAAATAGTTCTTTTTCTCATAACATTTGTTATCCAATTAAAAAAAACATAAGTTCTCTTGTATTCCTAAAAAAATATCATTCAGGTTAAAATCTAAAAACTACGCAAAATTACCCACCTTTGCTGCTGCTGTATGTGACATTTTACCAAACAAAGGTAATTCTAAAGCGAGATTCTTCTGACTAATGCAAAGTAAAATCAAAATATCTTTCCGTGTTGATACATCCGCTTCGTACCAATTCAAATTATATATAGCTGTCGATATATCACTCGCCTAACACAAAAAAGAACAGTTCAATATTATGTTTGATTTTAAGATATTACGAATAAATCTAATTATTTGAACTAAAACCACTATCATTAGAAATAACACTAGAACTAGAAACTTTCGAATTAGTCGTGCGTCTTTTGAAAAAAGTGGTTGACTTTTCGGAAGCCATGTTCATTGTGACAAAATTGATAAGAGATCTTACAATCCGCTCCATCACACTTGCAACATAAGGTAGGCAACTCAAACCGACTGACATTTACCGTGTCTTCTTTGTGCTTGCGTTGCTTGGCGGCTCGCTAGATATCCCTTAGAGTGTAGCCGTTCTTTTGGCGTACATCTTTTAGAAATCCTTCTTCTTTCTTTAAATTCTTTTTATCACATATCTTTTCCGCTCGCTAGAACTAGGTTTAGATCACTGATCTCTTCTGGTGCTTATCATCACCTCGTCTCCATTCCATCCCTAATTCTATTGATACTAGCTCAGGTTGCTATCAATAGAATTATCGTCGCCGTTTCCACGATCCTAACTCTACGTTCTCATAACACATTTTAATCGGACATTATTATAAATGCTGCAAAAACATCTTCCTTCCCCTTTGTCGCATCCGTATACATTTCCATAACCTTCTTTCTCACTTCTACTTCCTCACCATCCACTTCGCAGTAACACCATGGCTCCGCATGCATCTCCTCTGCCAGATATAGCGGTGCCACCCCGCACACTTTTTGTAGAGCATCAGAAAGGCTCCCGTCTCCCACAATAGGAAGGGTTTCTGTGATAAGTTTAATTCTTTCACATTCCTGCTATCTCTGGACCTCTCACCTCAGATTTCGGTGTCATACAATAATGCATGCATCATATTTTTTTCATTCTACCAATTACTCCCCAATCCTTGGATGCGATCACTGCCATTCTTCTCATTATCCGAGCTATCTTACCTTTCACAAATTTCCCGTGCTCACGCAGTTAAGTGATAAGTTTTACTCAATTTCTTCAGACCACAAAACAATTCTTCCAACTTTTCTCTAGAACAGTGTTTCCCAAACTTTCAGCATATATGTACCCCTGTTGTAATTATCAAAACATCTAGTACCCCTCGTTAAAAAAAATGTTCTTTTAGCATCAACCAAAAAATAAATATTATATTAGTTCTTTTTACTACAAAAACAAAATAATAATAATAAAATAAAATGGATAATAATAAAGTATAATAAATAAATGTAATAATAATAACATTAACGAAAGCATCAGTGGGATGGATGAATTTGTTTATGTTGAGATGATGGCAAATGATTATAATCAGGTTCCCTATTCGTTAATTTTAATTGAAGATGCGGCTCCACATCCAAAATCCTGTTTCTTTTTTTTGACTTAATATCGACTAATGCTGAAAACGCAACTTCACATAGATATGATGTTGGAAATGGCAAAACATGTTTTAACACTTTTTCTGTTAAATTCGGATATAGTTGTTGCATTTGCAGCGAAAAAGATGCTAAAGAACACTCTTTATGTTTATTTTTCAAAAATCCGTCTGCAGATAACTTCAAGAGCTGTTCTTGTTCCACATTAGATAAATTATCTGGCATGGCAGATGAATCAATATTAAACGGATGTCTTATCCATTCGAGGTTTGTCGTTAAATCCGGATAATAATTTTTCAGGCCCTCTTGTAATCCGTCCAAATGCTCTGTTAAACATTTCAGAACATCCGTATCAATTTTATCAGATGATTTTATTACAAATTCATGAAGAGAGGGAAACGAGTCTAGCTCTCCATTATTAACTCTAGTTTTCCATAACGTTAATTTTTCAATTGAAGCGTTTACTTTGTCCTGGACATGAAACAATGAAATATCTTTACCTTGTAATGATAAATTGAGTCCATTTAAACTAGAGAATATATCTGCTAAGTATGCCAATTTGGATAGCCACGTTGAGTCATGTAGACACTTTTTCAGTTCAAATTTATCATTAAGAAAAACTCGAAAAAGTTCTTGTCTCAGTTCAAATAATCGACTTAAAATTTTTCCCCGAGATAGCCAACGTACATCAGTATGAAAAAGCAGTTGGGTATGGCTGCTTCCCATTTCTTCACACATTTGTGCAAAAAGTCTTGCGTTTAAAGGTCGACCTGTAATATAATTAACGATTTTCACGCTTTCATCAAGAACTTTTTGCAGATCAGCAGGCATCTTACGTGTTGCCAAAGCCTCTCTGTGAATGCAACAATGAATTTTTGCAATGAGTCCTTTATTAATGCCGATAAAGGCTGCAATGACCTAATAAAGGCTGGCAAAATAAAAAGTCGTCGTGAATTTCTTGGTTCTTTTCGTATCTAACAAACGCCATAAGATTTGCAAAAGTTATGATATCAGTGGACTCATCGACTTGTAATGCATAATAACGACTTTGAGAAATATCAGACAATAACATCTGTTTCACATTATTGGTCATATCAATTATTCGTCGATGAACTGTATTATTTGACAAGGGTACACTAGGGTGATTTTTTGATTGTCACCTCCTGTTAAACCTCTCATTACTTTTTGAGATTGATTTAAATCTTTGAGTTTAAGTTCAAAAAATTCGATTGGTTTATCTTTGTATTCAAAGTGCTTTCGTCAAAATGTCGCTTTAAGTTCGATGGTTTCATACTTTCATTGGTAAGGTTTTCAAAATAAATTACGCAAAGTGGAATGGGTTCCTTTCCATCACCACTCCACGAGAAGCCCNTATATTCAAAAAATTCGATTGGTTTATCTTTGTATTCAAAGTGCTTTCGTCAAAATGTCGCTTTAAGTTCGATGGTTTCATACTTTCATTGGTAAGGTTTTCAAAATAAATTACGCAAAGTGGAATGGGTTCCTTTTCATCACCACTCCACGAGAAGCCCAATTTAAGGTATTCTTTGTCGTATTTTCGAGCCTTCCTTGCTTTTTTGTTAACCGGTTTTGAAGAAGTTTCGTCTTCGATAATTTCATGAGTTGCTGTTCGTTCAATTTCGTTTACTTTGCATTTAGAACATCCGGGTTGCAACCAGCGATCCATAATCTTCATTATTAGATATACACATTATATTTTATAAAAATAAATAAAAAACAATAAAACTTACTAAAGAAAGCACCTAAAAAGTAATGCAATTAGAAAAATCGCACCGAAAGCTAAAAGGAGACACACGCGATATCAGTTCAATAGCGACTGAAGATTTTTACTTGAATGCCCGGGGAATCACGCCGCCAAAAAGTAACATATATACAGGAATAACAAATTTTGAATTTTTTTTAATGTTTAATCAAAAAATAGTTAAAAGTTTGCTGCACCAGGCGTAGGAAAAGTTCAATGCAACGTGTACCCCCATCAAACTGTTCCTGTACCCCTGGTGGTACGCGTACCACAGTTTGGGAAACACTGCTCTAGAATAACACACCCTACACTCCTCTACCTATTCCCCATAAACCCTCCACGCTTCCTCCCATTCCTCTCAATCTTTTTCACAGACACATCCGAGATGAGTCATCCAGTGCTGTTCTGACTGTTTGACTCTCCTAAACCATTCATTCATTTTTATCATGCACTTGTGGGAAATATTACGTTGCCCAAAGTGGACGTTACATCGAGTGCCACATCAAGGAGCATGAGAGGGATGTCCGACTGCATTTGCAGAGCATTGCCACAAAAAGGGATACACGCATATGAAAAGTGCTGGTAATTTCGACAAAGACTTCTCCACCAACAAAAAGGTTGCAACATGGGATCTGAAGCGTTAACCACTTTCTTCAGAAGACGCACGGCTTAACGCGAAAGATTCTAGTTCTAGGTTTACTATTAGTTCTAGTTTATATCAATACAATTATCAAATTTAATTATGTAATTTTTATTCATACCGCAGTAGTAAATCGTTGTCCAATTGTATGTATTAGAAACAAAACTAAAAAGTTAGTTAAGGCCATCGATAGACTTAATAAATTTTGTCTCTAAAATTACATCAATTATTAATATGCGATAATAATTTAATAGAACATTCTTACCAGAACGAAGTCAGTAGTCGACATTGTTAAAGAAATTAGAATCAAAAATTTTGTAGGTACAAGAAACTCAATAAAAAATTTTTTAACCACTTGAAACTTCCTAAAAGTCCAAAATTTTTTATAAAATATCTAAACAAACAAACATTTTCAATACCTGAATATATCTTCATGGGACAAGACGATATATTGTAAAATTTTAAAATTTCTTTTCTTATTTCTGTCCAAATTTATATCAGCAATAATATTATTAAGATTTCTTAAACGTACAACTAACAATTCCATCGAATACCAATACGACAACAATATATGTAGTAACACATTCATGACAAATTCCATAGACCATATTTGAAATAATACAATTAATATTATTTGCCACCACTTTAAATTAAATGGTACGTAATATTCAAACACTAAGCAGTGTGCAGTATTTTTGAACTTTGAACAATTATGCACTGAAATGGCATAGTATGACATAAAACGGATTAAGAAAAATGGTAGATAACGAAATATTTTTAATATAATTTTCATATTTCTTTCAACAAATATAGGTCTTTGCGGAAAAACGAATTGTTTAAAATCGCTCAATAGGGTAATCATTTCAAATAACTCTAGACGATACCGCACTATCTGAATGTTTAAACAAATAAGTAATAATCCCATTGAAGTAAATTCCATAGTAAATAAACATTTTTCAAAATTAGTTTTATAATCTGAAATCATAAAATAGAAATGATTAAGATGTCTGCTTCTTATCAATATATTTAAATAAAACGTACTTAAAATATCTGTTATTAGTGGATAAATTAACCAAATTACATTCACCATCAGCAAAATAATAGGTTTGGTTCCTCGAAATCCATCTGCGGTTGGCCAACACTGATAATTACGAAAACTTTTTTCAAGAATGTAAAACCCGAGTGTTTTCGACATTTTAAATGCTGCTGAACTATATTAACTGAATCGAACGAAGAAGCTCGTGCACATCATTAAGAAAACATATTTAAAAATTACATTATGGTAATTGATCTTGAATCAATAATGGTATTTTTATTATTTTTAAATATTCTAATACCAAGGACATAATTTATTACAGCTTCGCATATGTGACTTTTCTTTCCACATGCATAACAAATGGTTCCGATTTTCCGTCTTGTATTCCCGTTTTTGTTACCGATTTATTGCCAGGTAAAGACATTCGAAGGAAATATGTAAGATGACGCGGTCAAGCGGAAAGAAAAGAGAATTAATTACTACGAGAAGGAAAGATCGAAGCGCAGACAGAGATAAGAAGAATAATATAGAAAAGAGATCAGCGTAAAAAAAAGTTGAGGCAAGAAGAGAATTTGCTATAAGTCCGGCTAATTTTCACCACTTCGTATTTGATTGATATTTATGCATATAAGAGCAGAAGAGCATAGTAGAAAAACATCAGATTTTTTGAGTGTTGTGTCGGGTGTACCTCAGGGTTCTGTTCTCGGGAATTTATTGTACCTGATTTATACGTTTCAGCTTTGCTCCTGTTTAAAATATTGTGATTATCGTACGCTGACGATACTCAAATATATTATAACTTTAAATCTGATGAAGTGAATATCGCAGTGGATAGGATAAATACTGACTTGGACAATTTAGCAGTTTATGCTTCTCGGCTCTGTCTAATGATTAACCCTTCCAAATCCTCAGTGATTATTTTTGGGCCCAGCGGTGGCAGATTGATGGATGACTTACCTTTGTCAAACAATTTTCATCTGGTTCTGCAAGGCGCTAGACTACCGACTTCCTCTGAAACTTGCAATCTTGGTGTTATTATGGACTCTCGTCTGAGGTTCAAAAAACATATTAGTAGGCTTGTTAACTCGGCATATTGCACTTTGAAACTGCTTTATAACAATCGACATATGCTACACCACCGACTTAGAGCTCACTTATGTGAAGCACTAGTGCTCTCTATTTTCAATTTTGGCGATGCACTTTACAATTCATGCATCGATGCTGATGATATTCGCCGAATTCAGCGGGTTCAAAATGCGTGTCTTCGTTTCATATTTGGCATAAGAAGGTGCGAGAGAATATCGCATACTTTGGGGTGGATTGGTTGGTTGAGTATGTCGCGTCGTGGGGAGTTACATTCCGCATGTTTATTTCATAAAATTATTATGCATAAATCTCTTCCTTATCTTTATAATAAAATTACGTTTAGAACGGATGTCCACAACTTAAACATTAGACACAGGCATACTTTAACGATACCTAAACATCGTTTAGCAATTTTTAAAAGATCCTCTTATGTTGTGTCTAGTGTTTATAATTCAATCCCAAATAAAATTAAGTTGGGGAGTGAGCAGCGTTTCAGGCGTAAACTTAAGGAGCACTTGCTGGCTCGGCAGGTGACGGCAGCGGGTTGACCTTTTCAAATATTTTGTCGGGGAATAGTTGTCATAAACAACTATTCTTTTGTTTTTTCTCTTCGATTTTTTTTTTATTCATTACACATTTGCTATTTGTTTTTCTCTCGTTAAAAAGGATCGATGAAAAACAGTGTTACTTAATGGTAAGACTGACTCGATCCTTTTTGGGTCAGAATTTATTCTGTAATTCCTTTTAATTATTATTGTTCCAGCCTCCAGTTGAGTGGACAGGTATTTCGCACCCAGCAGGCATCGTCTCTCATTTAGGTAGGTTTAAAATCAGACAGAAGCAAAAATTAACTATTTTAATTCACTATGAGAACAGCTTGACTTATAGGACGCGGAAGGGGCCCTTGCACCAGTAGGGGTACCCCTTCGGTATCTTCTTCAAGCTTCCTGTCAAGTAAGTAGGCATTATTGACCCAATAGGTATCATCTCTCATTTGCGTAAGTTTAAAATCACATAAAAATAAAAAGATTATTTTTTTAATTCATTATAAAAATATCCTAACTTATAGGGGGCGGAGGGGACCCTTGAACCCGTAAGGGTATCCCTCCGTGGTCTTCTTCCTACTACCTGTGAAATGCGTCCATTTCCTTTTTCTTCTAGATCAGTACCTCGGTCACAAATGCACTTATTTTTGACTAATATCTCTCCTCGGCCATCATACGGTTCACAATAATTTCTGGTGTTATCGGTCCAATCATCGGCAGTCCATCCACTCTGGCATCTATAATAATAGGGGCATGAAGGGTAGTCTTCTTTGCCGAATTTCCATATGTAGCTTCGGAAGTAGCCATGGTCCATCAAAACTCACCGTACTTTTTCTCGCACCAGTCCTTTATGTTATGGACGAGTTTCACCGTCCACCTACCCTGGTGTTTATCGCTCCGTAAGGCTTGCCATGTCTCATAGGTGCTCGTTTGTGCTTGGTTTTTACGCATCAGTTGGCCCTCCAGTAGTTTGGGAGTCATAGATCGTTTTCCTTTCACCAACTAGGAGATCTATGGGAGGAACCCAAAAAATGATCACCAGTACCGAACCGCGTCCGCACCTGCGGACAAAGTTCAGTAAGCACTGGCTATGCGCAGAATGCTTCACATCTGCACCCAAACTTTGCAATCATACTGGTTAACTGATAATGTAAAACTATTAATGCGGTTGCGTGACCAGGCTAAAGCACAGTTTAAACGTGACAATACACAAGTCAATTGGAGTTATTATAAGTCAATGCGTAATTATACTACCACAGCAATAAGAAATGAAAAGAGAGCATATTTTTTGTATGTTAGTAGCCAGCAAAATAAAAAATTCATATGGAATAGTTTGAAAAGGTTGAATATCAATAAAAGTAAAGGTGGTTCGTTGCCACATGAGTTACAAAATGTCGAAGAAATTAATAATTTCTTTTTAGATAGTGTTAGGGATATTACTCATAACAGTCATGTATCGTCAGAATTCTCTTTTAAGACAATTCAACCTGCAGAACTTTTAGCTGTTATTAATTCTATATCGTCAACAGCCAGTGGAACAGACGGAATTAGTGTTGAAATGTTAAAAATGTGTTGTCCAATTATACTACCTTATGTGGCGCATATAATTAATCTCACGGAAAATGTCTTCCCAAGATCGTGGAAGCAAGCTGTTGTACTTCCTTATCCTAAAAAAAAACCGAAAGACTTAAAGGATTTGCGTCCTATTAGTATTTTACCTGTATTGTCGAGGGTCATGGAGAAGGTAATGAAGGTGCAAATGATGAATTATGTTGAATCAAGTAGTTTATTACCACAGGAACAATTAGGATTTGGACCTGGGTATAGTTGTACAACTGCGATGTTGAACTTAACTGATGACATATTGTGTGCTTCAGATAATGAACAGTATACTGTAGTTGTTAGTTCTTGGGCCGTTGTTGTTTACGCTTTACACGTCACAATTTTCAAAACAATTGGAGTATTGTAAAATTAATATGTATGCTGACGATTTACAGTTATATTTTTCGTTCCCAGGTATTGATTATCATGGTGCTGAAGCTAAAATAAATAGTGACTTAAATAGAATGTATCGTGTGGCAGCTAACTATCAATTGAGAGTCAACAGATAGTTTAGATACAGATCGCAGATTGGCTATTACAAAATGCTTATTCTTATTTGCGTGGACTTTATCCTCATCGAGCCTATCTTACGGGGGATCCGAAAAAGCAACTGTGTGAGTCTTTTGTTCTATCCCAGTTTAATTACATGGCGCCACTCTACCATCCGGCTGTTAATGTGGTGACTTCTAACCGCATACAGAGAGTGCAAAACAGTTGTCTAAGTATATTTATGGTATCTGCAAATTTGATAGAATTACTCATAAGCTGAAAGATATAAAATGGTTGTCAATGAAACAAAGAAGACATCTTCATAGCTTATGTCTTTTCCATAAAATTATAATCCCATGTAAGCCTGAATATCTGTATAAGAAAATTAAGTTCAAACCGGCGATAAACCCATATGTTACGAGATTAAACAATCCTATATATCCACCAAAACATCGGACGTCTCTCACAAATCTTATAGTAAATTGCCAAATGACATGCGAACTTTAAGCTTAGGTACATTCAGGAAGAGTTTGATGCGGCTGATTTGGAAAACACATATACCATGTTTTGCACACACCTTCAATTTTGTGGCACAAAATGATAATTAAAGTGAAAAATATTGTGACTTGGTTCAAACAAAGCAATATAGCCAGTAACGAATTAAGTAAAGCGACCCAGAACGAAACTAAATTGATACAAGAGGTCCCAACCAGATGGAATAGTATATACTATATGATCGAAATATTTTTGGAGCTTCGCACCATCGTTAATAATATAATCATTCGCCATAAAAATGCACCACCGATACTTACTGCGTCAGAACTATCAATTCTTTTTTCGGTTTTACAAGTTCTGGGTTTTACATCGTGTTCGTTACAATTAACTTATGATCTGATATCTGATTATTCGAAGAAAAAATCTTTTCGTTAATTTATAGTGCCGTAACATTTAGTTGGATCGTTTATATACGAGATAATTTTGTTTAAACATTAATATTTGTAATGAGATCAATATTCTATAACCTTCACCTGTAAACCCATTTGACGTCGTGCCTGATGACGACTCTGCTGTGAGTTGAAACATACACTGATCCTGAACATTTAATAAATTTTCATCTTTACATCTAAATTCCTCTTTTAATTATGAATCATATGTCATTCGCTGTGCCCAGCTATTTTACTCGAGATCAGTGTTTATTTAGATTGACCACTTCTAGCACTAATGCGTACTTTAATTCGCCGTTACCTCGTATTATGAATACGTATAATCGTTATTGTCCTGACGTGGACATTTTTGTTTTATCTTTTAGTAGTTTTCGGAATGCTATTTGTAAATTGAACGTGTCAATAATACTTTTTATTTTGTAATGTATTTTAAATATCATTCCTGTTACCTTTTAGTTGCATAAATTGTAATTGAGTTCGTTTGTATTTTTTTTTAATTTTGTTTTTATATTTTAGAGGATACTGTTGTGGGGATTACCTGTATGTATCTGGCTCATCGGAAATACCTTTGGAAAGCGGTTCCGACATTTCTCCGCCTTTGTCAATTTGATAATAGAATAACGTATAAAAAACAAGAGTTCGTGGAACTGCTTATGTCGGCATTTTCAGAATATCGCTTTCAGAGACTTAATTAGTTGAATTGTTTTAAAATGTAACAGGTAAAACTAAATTTGCATAAAAACTGCTTGACAACAAATTTTGAATTCATTCCATGGTTTTACATTAAGGCAAAGTGTTTAAACTAAGTCATTAAATCATGGATAGTCTAAGTGTGGCAGAAAAAATCGAAATGATTTTTATTTATGGAGAACGTGGCAGAAAAGTTGCTGATAGTATAGTTTTGTATTGAGAACGTTTTCCTGATCAAAATACGCCTTCGAGAAGTACCTTTTACAGAGTTGTGAATGATTTCACTAACATTGAAAATGTTGAATCAAGAAAAAGAACACGGCGAGCAACTGTAACTACGAAAGAAAAGAAAATTGCGGTATTAGCTAGCGTTGAGGTAAACTCTCAAGTTAACACTCGAGCACTTGCTATTGACGCTTGAATATCCAAGACCAAATTTTTAAAAATATTACAGCGCAACAAGTATCACCACCCATACCACATTTCATTGCATCAACAGCTTTATGGAGGTGATTTTAAAAATCGACTAATATTTTGTCAATGAGCATAAGAGCGAATGCGGTTGGACGTCAATTTCTTTGGTAACGTACTATTCTCGGATGAGTTTACTTTTAAAAACAAAGGACAAGTCAATAGACATAACATGCATTGGAGCATTGAAAATCCCAGATGGTTGGGTGAAGTAGAACATCAACGACCTTGGTCAGTTAATGTTTGGTGTGGCATAATTGGTGATAAATTGATCCATACTTTATTGATGGTATGCTGAACGGGGAGAAGTACCGAAATTTTTTAGATGATAATGTTTATCGCGAAGTACCGACTACACCAGAAAACATGAAAGAGCGGATAAGAAATGCATGCAGAAATAGTAGTAGCCAAGAAAACATTTTAGGATGTAAAGAAAGTTTTAGTAGAAGGGTTAGGTTGGGTTGGGTTTACTTCAGGATAACTAGGAAAAATACCCTGGCAGGTGCTCTTACGTTGCCCATTTATCCTGGCTAGTGATAGACAGAGCCTTGGTCCAATATTGGGTCCAGGATGGCTGGGATAAGCTTAAGAAATGTAAATTAAAAATTGTTTAATTACTCTTGAATAAATCACAGTTGCTATTTCTACCAGACTAGACCAAAACATATTAAAATAAAACCACAACATTTGTAATCATTGTTTTATTTAATTCTTAATACTTGTTACAAATAAAATTACAAAGAATGAAAATGAACACGAGTAACATTGACCATTTGAGTACAATATTGTACTCAAAATATTGTAAAAAAACTATTGTTGTCGTTTTGGATTTGAAAAAGGCATTCGATACCGTACCTCATAGTAGGCTCTTAGACAAATTGTATAGATTGGGCATAAGAGGTACAGTCTTCAACTTATTTGAAACATACTTGCGTGGCCGAAGGCAGGCAACTAAAATAAACGAGTCAATAACTGAAGAGAGAGTAATACAAGTGGGTGTACCCCAAGGCACAGTTCTTGCTCCAATTCTTTTCAATTTATATTTTAACGATCTTTCATAATTACCTATAAATGGACTCTTTATTGCTTTTGCCGACTTTTTGTCGCTTTACTATTCGACGGTGAGAACTGGAATGAAGTTGAAGGAATTAAATAAAATCAAAAGTTGGTTATCTAAAAATCTCCTAACACTTAATGTGAAGAAAACAAAATTTATGATTTTCCATCCATCTAATGCTACCTACCCAGCATATAACTTAAAAATTCGTATTCATGCTTCAAACTGCAATTTTTTAAAAAGAATCTTTGTTCATGCACTCATGATCATATTATTGATCGCGTAGAAAAATTCAAATATCTTGGAATAATTCTAGACAATAACCTTAAATTGAAGGCACATGCGGAAAGTCCAACCAAACGCTTAAGATCAGTTATTCCAAAATTCTATGATCTACGCAATATCTTAAATCATAGAAACCTAAAGATGCTTTACTACGCGCTTGTTCAATCTGTTTTATTCTATTGCCTCATTGCATGGGGTGGAATAAATCTCAAAATGTTAAATGTTGCTCATAGATATGTTCTAAAAATAATGAACAAAAAAAAAAGAATATACCCAACAGAACTTCTTCACTCAGAACTTGATATATTCTCAATAGAATTAGAATACATAAGAATCTGTATAATCCACACTCACAAAAATCTACACTAACATAAATCTATACAACACCCTCATAGTACTAGAAACAAATCTGGTAATCGTTTAGTAGTACTACCTCCTTCTAAGTATTACACCTACATAGGTACAAACTTTTATAATATTATTCTTAAATCTATAAGAGATTCTAGTAGTTTTAGCATTTTTTGTAAAAACGTCCGCGATTATATTAAAATAAATAAAGATCTTTTATTTATACATACTCCTCGATAATTACCCCTACCGCCCTTATTCCGTCGAAGATCCGCACCAAACTTTACACAAATCTTCTAGACTACATTAGAATCAAATATCCGTTAACAATTTTCACTTGCATAGGGACCGCGGGGGTGAACTACCCACCAGTAGATTTTAATTACCCCTACCGCCCTTATTCGGTCGAAGATCCGAACCAAACTTTACACAAATCTTCTAGTCTACATTGGAGCCAGTTATTTTAATTAAAATTGCTGATTGTACCTTGATATTAGTGATAAATATATTTTAATTTTGTTTAATTACTTTTAATATACTGTAATTAACTTCTTAAGTTGATAATGTAATGTTTCTTTGTTTGAAAAAATTGGGCCCCCGTGTGTCCGGTATTACGGACGTCTATGGGCGTTCGGGTATCATCGGAAATTTTTACTGCTATCTTTTACTGCTGTCTTCACACCGGTTTTTTTACTATGTTGTCACCCTATTTTTGTAAGCGATTTTTCCTTTAAAACTAATACCGGTGGAGCACATATAATGTTTCTAATGATTCAAAATACATAATCCATAACCAGATTTAGCTTAATTTTAACCATTTTATAGTTATCAATTAACAAAATATCAAAGTTGTTCATTTTCGATACTAACAAGGAAGGGAAGAGTCACAACTGTGTCCCACCGATTAACAATTAAAAGAAATTAGTCAACAAGAACATGGTTACAGGAATAAACATAAGCAAGAAGGATTTCATAAGTGAAACATTTTGTGAAGTGTGTCTGAAAGCTAAACAGACAGAGATTACGAGATATTATAGATATTTTATAAACATTCTTGACGATTTTAGTCACTATACTGTTATTTATCTACTGAAACATAAAAATGAAGCTTTTTTGGATTATTTAAAAGAATATGTAGAAGAAATGAAAACAAGTAAAAACGTAAAAGTTTCCAAAATAAGAAGCGACAAGGGAAAAGAATATCTACATAAAGAATCCGTCGAGTGGTATAAAAAGAAGGGTATTATAATGGATAATACAGTAATACACACACCCCAATTAAATGGAAAGGATGGACGTTTAAATCGAACAATTATGGATAAAGTCAAATCATTAATTTTTGACTCTGGATTAAAAGAAATCATTATGGGGAGAAGCAGTAAGAACATCTGCTTATATACTGAATAGCAGCCAAGTGAAGCTATACCGAAAACTCATAATGAACTCTGGAACAATAAGAAACCTGATTTATCTGGATTACAAATATTTGGATGTGAAGAAATACAAAAGTACTAGGATACTTAGAGAAATTAGATGAAAGAAGCAGAAAATATAACTTCAGTCGAATTGCGGTTGCACGCCTTTTCGTCGGCTCCGCAAGTTTGAGTTGTTTTCTTTGGATTGTTGGTGCGTATTTGAATTATTTCTGATAACAATCGATATTTTATCGTGCGGTGGGTACGGTGTTTCACTTCTTAACCGTGGAACGGGTATTTTGTCTTTGATTTCCGATCTTAATTTTCGGTTCTTGCATTCACGAGCGTTGACGTACCGGTGGGGTTGTTTTTTGCTCCGCTTACGTACTTGCTCGGCTTTCGATTCGAATGGAGTGCGTAATCTGTCGCATTGGTGGAGGATCTTCGTCGTTTTAAGACCGATCATGTGTCATGGAGATGTCGCAAGTGTTACTCTCGTCTCGATCAATCTATTATTATTGACGATCAGTCATCTTTAACTCATAAGTTACCAGCGGTTATACTGTCTTCGGTTAAGAGTCCCGTTGGCTAAACTACGGAGAGTATGTTTGCTTTACTAACGGAAATTCAAACGGATGTGAAGTGCTTATCGGCAAAGTATGATGAACTTCTACGCGCCATTTCATTCTACGGTGATAAGATATCCGATTTTGAGAGCAAGGTTGACGAGATAATAATAATAATAATAATAATGACTTTATTGCTCATACAAATACAAAAAAGATAATATAATTACAATTAAAACATATAGTTACAAAAAAAAAACAAATAGAAAATAAATATAACAGAAAAAAAAATGGGCAAAAGGCGAAGTTCAGGTCATCCATCCTGAGATGGATGATCTGTTCTTTCACTTGACCTGAGCTTCACTTATCAAAATAAAATTTTATGGGAATTTAAACAGAACAAAATAATGCCGCGTCACACGGCGACTTCCGCCCACTACACGTGCTCTACACCCTGACTCCGCAATAGATGGTTTCGATAACGACTTCTAAAAGTAGCTAAGCTGCAATAGGGACCAACCGGGAGACCGTTCCATATCTTTGATATCTGATATGAGAAAGATCTTTCATAGAGTAGTTCTATGTATCGGAGGTGTAATCACATTTTTATTACGCAAATTGCCAGTATGAGCATCTCTACGGAATTCGATCCTACTATATAAATAAAATGGTTTCTTAGATTCGATAATTCTTCGACAGAACATAGCGTATCCCAATTTTCGACGATTAACCATCTTCAGCCATTCAATTTCACCCAGCTTGGACAATACATGATCGCGCCGTTCGCAAACCACACACAAACCTCACACACGCATTTTGGACTCTTTGTATCATTGCAGCGACAGTCGCAGATAAACAAGGGCCATACACCACGCTACCATAGTTAAAATGCGACAAAATCAGGGCATCACATAACATTATACGGTTAGCTTGATCGAGAACTGATCTGCTACCGTACAGTTTCTTTAGATTAGCAAAAGCTATTCTAATGCATTTTTGTACATGCTGCTCAAATCTCAAATCAGAATCTAATATAAGTCCCAAGTCGCGAGCACTATCACAGAACTCAATTGGCCTATTTCCCATAACTAAATTAAGTTCATTTTTAAGTTGCGTTTGGACTTGTGATCTTGCAAAAATAATAGCAACGGACTTGGTGGGATTTACAATTAAAGAGTGATTCCTTGAGAATTTATCCAATGACTTCAGATCGTCATTAATTCTATTAGTTTCTTGTAGAGCATCATGAAGTTCAAAGGAGTGATATAACTGGGTATCGTCAGCATATCTATGTATGTTCGTATGAGCAACATATTGCGTAATATTATGGGTATAAATAGAAAACAATACCGGACCCAATACTGAGCCCTGCGGGACTCCCAAATTAACACTCCTATATGACGAGAATTCGCAGTCAATACCCACACATTGCTGTCTACCGAAAAGATAGGATTTAAAAAAATTTAAAACGTTTCTATTAAAGCCAATGTGATATAAAATGGATGCAAGCAGATCATGGTTGACAGTATCGAAAGCTTTGCTGTAATCTAACAAAACTAAAATACTTATTTTATTATTGTCTGCTGCCTGTAGAATATCATCAACTATGAGAGTCAATGCAGTAGCACAGCTGTGCGCCAACCGAAAGCCTGACTGCGTATCTCCCAAAACATCTAACCCTTCCAAGTACGTAATGACCTGTTTTGCTACCACTTTCTCCAGAATTTTAGATACAGCTGGTAACAAACTTATAGGTCTTAAGTCATTTAGAGCTTTGGGCTGAGGTTTCTTAGGAATTGGTACAACAATTGCTTGTTTCCAGGCCTCGGGAAAGACACCATTCATCAAACAGAAATTAATGATATGGGTAATATATGGAATTATAACCGGACAAGAAAACTGTATCATTTTAATATCAATTTTATCTGATCCGGCTGAATTAGACGTGATTGAGAATATAACATTTTCAATCTCCATATCGTCCACAAGACAGAAATCAAATTCAGTTGTAAAATTTTTATGGCGCGAAGTCATGTACCGATTGATAAGATTTACATCGGGTGCAATAGCAGGAATAGAATCGACAAAATGATTATTAATATCATTAACGCGTTTGAGGTAATCGGGGACACTGTTAGTTTTGGATTTCGAGTGGATATTCAGAGTTTTAAACACTTTCCAAAGTTCATTCCGATTAGTTGCCCGAATTATTGTATTAATGTACGACTTCTTTTCATTAATAACTGCCGTATTAGTGAGGTTACGCAATTGCTTATAATAATTAAAATGTTCAGGATTACGGGTACGTTTGAATCGTCTCATAGCAGAATCTCTCATACTCATCATAAGCTTTAGATTATCCGTCAACCACGGAGCAGGAGGCTTTGAGAAACGGAGAATTTTAGTAGGTGCAAACCAATCAAATATTGATGTAATTAAATTAGAAAAATGAGAAACCTTATCATCTACATTATCAATATCGTAAATCTCCCATAAAGGTAAACTTTCAAGAGCACATCTAAATGTAGCAAGATCAAACCCCGAGTAGTCCCGCAGTGCTCTGAAAATTGGTCGCACGGGTCCCTTGTTAGTATTCAAAGTGCAAGAAATCATTTCATATTACATTGTAATATGATAATAATAATTAATAGTGTAATAATTACATATTTGAATAAATACAACACAAGAAAATATACTATTTTTTTTTATTTTTACACTCCGAATGGGGAGTTTTCTAAATAAAATACGTGAGAATTGATTTGTTTCTTGTGCTGTGAGTAGATGTCAAAAAAGTAAAGTTGGATGGAATCACTTTTTTGATTGACCAACTTTACTTTTTTGACATTCACTCACAGCACAATCAATTAATTAATTAACCAATTAATTCTCACTTTTTTTTTCACTGTTAATTCGTGGTTGGAACTCAGCCGCAACGCAAATTTCCATAGTTAAATCTAATCTTCACATTTTTTGTCGAGTTTTGGGAATATGGTAGAAATGTAGCTGCAGGGGGTCCACCGGAACCAACGAAATTTTTAAAGTGGTCTATGAAAAAAAAAAAAGTTTGGGAACCTCTGGATTATAGCATATGTTTAAATTGAGAAAATAATTATTTTACGATATTTAGATGGGCAAAAAGTAAATTGTTTAACATAGTTCAAAAGTAATATTGTATACGTGTGGAAGTATAAGGCGTACTATTGCAGATTTTGCTAGATATTCTTGCGGTATTTTGCGGTTTTACCTTAAAATAATTTTTTATTAAACAGTGTAAACCTATAAAGTTCGGAAAAAATTCATGATTCTGCTATGTGCTGTTTGTTTGGGAAGTGCATTAACTAGAACTAACACTAGCACTATCACTAGATCTAACACTAGACCTAGAACTAGAAAGTTTTGGGGTTAAGTCATGCGTTTTTTGAAAAAATGTTTGACGTTTCGGATGAGATGTTGCAATCTTCTTCAGAAACAAGTTCGATGTGAAAAAGCACGGCTTAACCCGAAAGTTTCTAGTTCTAGGTCTAGTGTTAGTTCTAGTGATAGTGCTAGTGTTAGTGTAATAATCTAGAAATAATTCTATTAATTAATTGGTTATTAATTATTATGAGTTTCGATTTAAGTTAAGAGTAATTTGAGACAGGAAATTCGATGTGAGGAAATGGATAGACGGAACATGATACAGTTCAATTGTTAAGCAATCGATAATGTCGGAATAACGGCGACGTCCATCCGTCGATGCTGCTTACGCTGCTAAAATAATCAGGACAAATCGCCAGCAATAATCCTAATTTAAAAGGGGAAATGCTGCTAATTTTCATTGGTTAAAGTTTAGGAACCAAAAACCAATGAAAATTATTAAAAAGTTTAGAAGCGTAAGTGACTAAAAAATTGATAGACAGTTCGTGCGGGATTTTAAGAGTGATCGCTTGACTCTCCTTTAGGATTCCGATTTGGCCAGGACCTTCCGTCCAGATGATCTTTCTAAGTTTCCCTGGGTGAGTCTATCCATTTGCTTACAGACGGTATGGCCCTGTGTCAGTAAAGATGATGTTCTAGAGTTTTAGTTGGTTTTATATTTTGTTTTCTTTTTCTTAATTTTTTCAATATAGTTATGTTATTAATTTACTTCAGTATGTTTTTTTTTGTTTTTGTAATATTTTTTTTTATTAATCCTAACTCCCTTTAACTGATTGGTGCTCTTTTTGTAGACACATTAGCGAAGAGGTTGATGAAATCAAAACAAAGATTGAAAGCAGAGAGGATCTCGAAATAGCCTCTTTTCAACTAAACAATCTCATACATAGTGCGTAAAGTATTCTCGAGCCCCACTGACAATACTAAACAGATCACGCTTGAACTCATTAAGTCCTTCTTCAAAATGGCTTTCAGGGAAGGACAGGTAGATCGGAGTGTCATCAACATAATAATGAATTTTATAAAAATCAACAAAACTGTTAAAATTTATAGTATAAATCTTAAACAGGGTGGGCCCCAATAACGAGCCCTGCGGCACCCCAGACTCGATCTCCAAAGGTCCCGCGACGTTACCGTCAACACAGAGATTGAATTCTACCTTTAAAAAAAATCCAGCGCAACATGGTCGGCACCAATATGTTTAAGAATGGACAGTAATAAATTATGGTTAAGTGTATCGAATGCCTTCGAAAAGTCCAGCAATCCTAACAGGGTCAATTTATTGGAGTCAGTAGCTATGATAATTTCATCAACTATGTTGTTCAGAGCAGACTCACATCCATGTCCCTCCCTGAAGCCAGACTGGTTCACCGGAATTATGCGCTCGGAGTCCAGGAAGTCTATCAGCTGGCTGTTAACAATCTTTTCCAAGACCTTGGACAAGGAACACAATATACTTATGGGCCTCAAGGAGGAATAATCAATGGGATTAGAGACTTTTATATCAACTTTTTCCATAGTGAAGGAAAAACACCCTCCAGTACACAAGTATTAATTATGTTTACTATATGAGATAAAATTACAGGACAAGGCAGTTTAATAAAATGAATTCCAATACCATCAGCACCAACAGCATTCGACCTTACGCTCTGTAATACATTCATGATTTGAACAATTATTCAGCAAAATGGTATAGTTTGTCACAAAATGCGTAAACAAAAATGTTCCATAACGAAATATTTTTATTATAATATTCATATTTTCTTCAATAAATGTAGTTCTTTGCGAAATAATAAACTGATTAAAATCGCTCAATGCGTTAATCATTTCAATTAAATCACAACGATAACGCACCATTTGAATAATTAAACAAAAAAGTAAAAATCCTATTGAAGTAAATTCCATAGTAAATAAACATTTTTCAAAATTAGTTTTATAATCTGAAATCATTAAATAAAAATGATTAAGATANAGCAGCGTCGGCAGTATTCATATTGACTAATTTAAATTTTTTGTTTTCATTTAAATTTTTGTTTTCAATAAAAATTTTGATAACGACTTCTGGTCACTTCCCCACCAGGGTTGTTACACTCTTACGTTGCCCATTTATCCTGGCTGGTGATAGACAGAGCCTTGGTCCAATGTTGGATCCAAGATGGCTGGGATAAGGTTAAGAAATGTAAATTAAAAATTGTTTAATTACTCTGAATAAATTACAGTTGCTATTTCTACCAGACTAGACCAAAACATATTAAAATAAAACCACAACATTTGTAAACAGTGTTTTATTTAATTCTTAATAATTGTTACAATTAAAATTACAAAGAATGAAAATGAACACGAGTAACATTGACGATTTGAGTACAATATTGTACTCAAAATATTGTAAAAAAACTATTATTGGGCATAAGAGGTACAGCCTTCAACTTATTTGAACCATACTTGCGTGGCCGAAGGCAGGCAACTAAAATAAACGAGTCAATAAGTGAAGAGAGAGTAATACAAGTAGGTGTACCCCAAGGCACAGTTCTTGCTCCAATTCCTTTCAATTTATATTTTAACGATCTTTTATAATTACCTATAAATGGACTCTCTATTGCTTTTGCCGACGATGTCGCTTTACTTATAATTAAATAAAATCCAAAGTTGGTTATCTAAAAATCTCCTAACACTTAATGTGAAGAAAACAAAATTTATGATTTTTCATCCATCTAATGCTACCTACCCAGCATAAAAAACTTAAAAATTAACTAACTTAAAAATTCGTATTCATGTTTCAAACTGTAATTTTTTAAAAAACAATCTTTGTTCATGCACTCATATTATTGATCGCGTAGAAAAATTCAAATATCTTGGAATAATTCTAGACAATAACCCTAAATTGAAGGCACATGCGGAAAGTCCAACCAAACGCTTAAGATCAGTTATTCCAAAATTGTTTGATCTACGCAATATCTTAAATCATAGAAATCTAAAGATGCTTTACTACGCGCTTGTTCAATCTGTTTTATTCCATTGCCTCATTGCATGGGGTGGAACGTACACAGTGAATCTCAAAATGTTAAATGTTGCTCATAGATGTGTTCTAAAAATANGTGATATTACAATTTTTACTCTAATTCTTTTTACCAACTACTCTAAAATTTTTACACGACACGATTTTTTCCTGTGTATAAGCAAGAAGGATTTCATAAGTGAAACATTTTGTGAAGTGTGTCTGAAAGCTAAACAGACAAAGATTACGAGATATTTTAGATATTTTATGAACATTCTTGACGATTTTAGTCACTATACTGTTATTTATCTACTGAAACACAAAAATTAAGCTTTGGATTATTTAAAAGAATATGTAAAAGAAATGAAAACAAGGAAAAACGTAAAAGTTTCCAAAATAAGAAGCGACAACGGAAAAGAATATCTAAATAAAGAATCCGTCGAGTGGTATAAAAAGAAGGGTATTATAATGGATAATACAATAATATACACACCACAATTAAATGGAAAGGCTGGACGTTGAAATCGAACAATTATGGATAAAGTCAAATCAATAATTTTTGACTCTGGATTAAAAGAAATCATTCTAGGGAGAAGCAGTAAGAACATCTGCTTATATAGTGAATAGTAGCCAAGTGAAGCTATACCGAAAACTCATAATGAAATCTGGAACAATAAGAAACCTGATTTATCTGGATTACAAATATTTGGATGTGAAGAATATACAAAACTACTAGGATAGTTAAAGAAATTAGATGAAAGAAGCAGAAAATATAACTTCAGTCGAATTGCGGTTGCACCTATTTTCGTCGGCTCCGTAAGTTTGAGTTGTTTTCTTTGGATTGTCGATGCGTATTTGGATTATTTCTGATAACAATCGATATTTTATAGTGCGGTAAGTACGATGTTTCACTTTTCGTAATCGTGGAACGGGGATTTGATTTTCGATCTTAATTTTCGGTTCTTGCATTCGCGAGCTCTGACGGACCCGTCCGGTGGGGTTGTTTTTTGCTCCGCTTATGTACCTGCTCGGCTTTCGATTCGAATGGAGAGCGTAATCTGTAGCTTTCGATTTTGCAGATAATTTACAAGATATTTGTTCCCTGTTCGCACGTCAGTTCGGTGCGGCTTTCATTCGCAGTAATATTTCTAATTTCTAATAAGGTTGGTTCTGGAGGTATACGGCCGTGGTTTGGCGAAGAGGACGTATTGCGCGCTCTTGATAAGGTTGACCCAAAGGCTGGACCCGATCCAGATGATTTACCTGGTTATTTCATTAAAAGCTGCGCGAGTGGTCTCGCTTGACCTGTGTTCTTAATCTTCTCTCTTTCTTTGGAAACTGGCTCTTTCCCAGTTCAGTGAAGGAGGGGGTTTGTGCTGCCGATTTTTAAGTCTTATCAAATTATCAACGTATCAAATTACCGACCTATACTTTCGATTTTAGAAAGATTGCGTCTGTTTTTAAAAATAAGATTTTTATTATTCACTTAAAACAATTGGTTTTACAAAGTTTGTTATTTAATTGATTAATTATAAGTTTTAAAGATTATAAAATTTTATGTATAATAACTAAGACGTGCGATGTGGAGCGCGACCGGTTACTATATTATTCTTGATAAACGGTTCGCTCCTTTTATATGTTTCTGGTTATCTTGTCTCCTTTCCAGGAATCCATCGTTTATTCTTCGGGTGGATTCCTATTCACAC